>CALSCP010001920.1:17970-39483 GCA_943704425.1 Ministeria vibrans ATCC 50519
TCTCTCTCTCTCTCTCTCTCTCTCTCTCTCTCTCTCTCTCTCTCTCTCTCTCTCTCTCTCTCTCTCTCTCTCTCTCTCTCTCTCTCTATCTATCTATCTGTCTATCTCTTCTCGGCATTGTGCTTACAATAGAGGATCGGTTCCGTTCCAATCAATTAGTGCGTTGGGCCATTTGGTCCGAATGCAATGCTCAATGGGCGAAATCAGTTCCTTTGAATCATGACTCACTCGCTCCGCTCCTTCAAAACTAACCTGCAAACAAAGCAGCAATGAGACAATAAAAAAGGAGAAACCCCGCAACACAAGTGAAAGGTTACAGTCATTAAGATGGGATCCGTTTGGTTCGCAAGACCGTCATAATAGTGCAAGTGAAAGGACTCTTTTGGCTGAGCAGACGCACAGAGTGATACTGAGTGGTTTGTCGGTGCATCAGTGCTGAACAATATTGAGTAGTGGCTTTCACTGCACACAATCCAGATGGGATTGATAGGATCTTTCAGAAACGATCCGACCTATTAGAAAAACCCATAGTAATGAGAATCATCATCAACAATGAAAATAATGAGAGAAGGATCATAATTTATGTACTTTGCACGAGTTGTAATGCTCAAAAAGGGACAAAAGACCGACTTGACATTGCTCAGAGACACCCTATGAATGATAAAAAGGTGTGATAATAACTCAAAGGAAGCAAGAATGAGGTATAACAACTGACTTTGAGGGTAACATGGTCAGAGTTTGAGTCTGACTTGAGAGTGACAGTTCCATTGAATACGTTAGAAGTGGCGCGCCCCGTCACAATGAGATTCACCATATTCTAATTATAAATAATAATAATAATAATAATAATAATAATAATAATAATAATAATATAAGGATATTATAATAATAATAATAATAAGGATTGCATGGTGAGCGTTAACGTTCGAGCGTGGGTCATATTAGTAATGGGGTATACGTACCTGGGTGCAGTAAAAATGGGCGCCCATCAGTCGCATGTGCGGCTCATCCAGGTCGAGACGGACACGGTTGACGGAGCGGGTGAGCACAAGCGCATAAAGCACGAGCACAAGACCGTAGTCGGCGGCGAGTGCGCCCGCGCGCACGTGCGTCGACAAGAAGGCGCTGAGGTCGGGGCGTGTTGCAAAAGAGTATATCAGGAGTGTCTCGGTGAGCGAGTCGGGTCGATAGTGCGCGGAAAAGGGCACTTTCTTCTGTGTGCGACGCTCAAAGGGCGACAAGTTGGAGTCGGGGAGTGCAAAGAGAACGCACGTCGAGTCGGAGTCGCAGGAGCTCGCACGGAAGAGCATCTCAGTGAGGGCCGTGACAAGCGCACTCTCACGCGCACTGTTAGATGGTGACACCACTAGTGTACTTGGACTCGCACTGCTTTGCTGCATTAACTGCGCCAGAATCAATCCTTGGATGGCTGCGAGTGCCCCACACGGACCGCCTGGATGCCAAAGCAATTGCGAACATATTAGTACAAAAGGAAAAACTTGAAGTTTGAGCGAGTTTCTGCTGTAATATACATTTTTATGTCGTATTGTGTCCTGCGTATAAGTACCTTTGAGTTGGACGAGACCGTATTCCAATTGCGGAAGATCACAGAAGAAGAGACCCTAATTATATTATATAAAAGATATTAATATTCGACAAGAGTAGTAGTATAAATTATTATGCATATATGAGAATAATTAAGGGACATTGAAGTGAAACATGGGAATAGAGGAAATCAAATAAAACTCAACTGATCGCCGAGACCTGTTGACGCCACTCGGCATTAAAGAGGGCATTTTGATCGCCAAGAAAAAGACGTCTGAGTTGACAGGCGGTGTGTTCGGTGATGCGGGTACAGGTGAGGGTCCGGGGACGACGGCGGGGGTGCAAGTGGCGGGCTGACGTATGGTTGGTGTCGTCGGGTGCAGTGCGGTGGCCATGAGAGTCGTTAACGGAGGAGGAGGAGGAGGAGGAGGGGTCTTCGCAAACAAGTAGGTCTTCAACGTGTCGTGCCGTTTGGCTGATGCGCGCGCCCACGTCGTCGTTCTCGTTGTCGTTAGTGTCGATAGTACTAATTATATTGTTGTTGTTGCTGTTGTTGTTGTTGTGATGGTCCAGCGCGGAGATGATCGTATTGTCGCGTGTGCCTTTTGCCTTTAATGCAGTGGTAGTGTCTGCGCTTGTGCAGGTGCCTGTGTTGGCCGGGGGATGCGAGCGGGTGAATGTTGAGTCGGCATCCCAAGCGCTTGTACTGGGAACTGCTGTTTCTGCTGATGTTGCGTCGCTGTACATGTTGTGATTAATATCACTGTCGAAAGAGAATGCTTCTTGGGGTGTCATGTCGTCGGAGGCGGAGCTTGCAATTGTTGATGGGGCGAAAAAATTGGTGTGTTTCGACGAGGTGTCGCGGCGTCGACCATGGCGTCGTTGTGCTCCACGAGTCGACAGGGCTGTCGACGCCGATGTGGCTCGACGTGCGTTTAATGTTGACGACGCCGGTACCGGTACTGTGGTATTCGTGTCAGTGTTCCTGACTTGCAGCAACTCCACGTCTGACAGAATCGTCTCGGTAGTCTCGCTCAAACCCACGCTTGAAGTTGAGCTAGAGACCCGGTGCGCTTTCATCACTTCAACATCATAGAGTGCATGGGACGCGGACGACGTCGACGTTGAAGTCTCGCGATCGCCCATGATCACGGGATGCGCAGACTGAGACGCACTCGCGGTGAATGGTTTAGCCAACTTGCGCTCCTTCTCGCCCGCCGGTTGGGAATGCGCCATATTATAACTGGACGACTCGTCCTGAAAATGCACAATGATCATCTCTAGCATACTGAGACTGGGGCCCTGGCTCTGCTGTGAGTTTGATCGAGCACGACGGACAAGCGATTCGATGTTCATTCGACGTGCAAGCTCTGTGCGACTGGAAATGCTGAAAGAAAAGAGTTGCTCTTGATGAGGCTTAAGCTTGACTGTGCGGGCACACAGGTACACATATTGTACACACACATATGCATACACATGTATACACACACACTCTTTCTAGTCTCTCTCTTTTACTTCACTAGTTTGTTTCCTCTCTTGCTCTCCTCTTTCTCTCTCTCTCTCTCTCTCTCTACTCTCACTCGCTCTTTTTCTGTTCAAACTGATCATGACTGTAATACCTTTCAGCATTTCTAGGATGTTCCACATCCATTGTCGCCAAGGTGTCTTTCAAGCCTCGACGAGCAAGGAACTATAAATATTTTGGCCATAATAATAATAATTATTATTATTATTTTTGACATTGATTGACGTTAAAAAGCTATCAACATTTTCGTCTCTTACTTCTCTAATGACTGCCAAGGCTAACTCCTCGGTCATTTCCAAGTGCAGTAAAACAAAAAAAAAGTTGTCGTAAACTGAAACGGTAAACTCGTTATTAAATAATAATTATTATTGTCTTGAGAGAACAGACAATCAACTACATTATCTGTATGATCATTGTATGACGTCCACGCTGACCTGACCAAATCATAGCGCCCCTACCCCAAGGCCCAACGGCGCATACATGCAATGCATGCAATCATGGGAAAGCGTGTTCGAAGCAGAAGGTATTATTGGGTTAGTATATGACTTGTTCAACTTGTTCTCCATATTATATAATAATGATCGGATGATTAAATAATAATAAATTATTTATTATTATTAAGTGTAATAAAATTCTTAAGCATTGAAAAGTAACAAAAAAAGAGAGGGAAAGAACAAAGAAAGAAAAACAGCAAAAAAAAATAAAATAACAAGAACTAAGTTCGGAAGCTGGCAGTGGACGAGCCAAGATCAGTGATGGTGCGCGGATGATGCGTTGAATAGTCGGGGGATCGGCCGGGCGAGGACATAGTGGGAGACTCTTGGAGAAGACCGCTGCCCTCGGTCATGTGAAGCACGGTCAGATGGTCGTGCGTGCTCTCGGCGGCCCGCAGCATCGCCGAGTTGTCGCCGTTGGTGTCGTAGTCGTACACCTCACGCATCTTCATCTGGCCGTGCGCCTTAAGTTGGTGATCACGGTACAGAATCGCCACGACAATGCAGCCCATAATGACTAGCGCAATAGTGAGCCCAACAATGGCACCCGTGCTCAGTCGCGGCGATCCACTGCTTGACGACAGACTGTACACGGCGTACTCGTCGCACACGGGCACTTCGTTGCCGTCTGTCGCATCACTCTCTGCAGTCGTTGTGCCACAGTTGTACTCGCTAAACGACGACGTCGAGCTGCTCGTGTCGCGACGACGACTCGACGGGAGCTCTAACAACGCTCGCACGGGAACTATGCCGGAGACGGTCTTGCCTGTGTCCGGCAGGAACACAATACGCAACGGCACAAGCGTCTGACGGCTTGTCGACGAGCTCGCTGACACATACACAACTCGCACACGCACTGCAACCTCCACGTCGTCTGCGCCCGTGACGCCCAGATCGGAGAGCGAGACAAAGTCCACCTCCACGTCCGTCACGTCTTCGCCGAGCGCCCACAGTGGCGGCACCTCAACACGCACACGCTCCCACACACGAGTCGCGCCACTCCCGTCGCCTGTCTTGTTCGCACGCGACGCCACAGGAATGTCAAAGACGTACTCTTCGCTGGACTCCGAGCTCACAGCGAGCGTCACCAGAGTCGCCGTATCCGTATCTTTGCCACGAATCACCGCGCCGTCGCTCACACTCGTGTTGCTCAGCGACACCTGGTTCACCGCCGTCACGCGGCACGTGAGCCGCGTAGTGCGCGTGCGGTTCACTGCGGCAACATCCATCACAGCAACTCCGGCACGCATGCGCGCCTCGTCTGCCGTGATCACCTCGCGTGCTTGCACATGACCAAATGGTCCCAACATCTCCACTGTCACCGACACCAGTGGCGAGTGTGTCTCAACCACAGACCAGCGACAGGCCAAGTCGCCATAGCGCGTCACCGAGTCCACGTCGTGCGTCGACTTGCCGTCCCACACACGCACCATTGGCGCACTCGAGTCCTTCACCACAACCACGCTCGAGGTGACCGGGACGCTGAGCAACGAGGCACGGTTGCGTGCCCGTGCGTGCACCAATAGCGCAGTGCCGTCCGCATAAGCCGTCAGGTTTTGTGTCGCCGCCAGGGACGCCCCATCCACAGTCTGACCCAGGGTGGTCCAAGTGGCAGACAGCGGTACCGCCCGAAGACGGTTGACGGCGCTCGCATTTGCCTGTGCATTGGTCGAAGAAAAGTCGACACTGACCGTGGTGTAGGCAACGAGAACATCGACGGAAAGGGACGCATTGAGCGTGTCTACGGCATTCAATACAGTGTACGACAGCAGCGACACATCGCTGTTCAGGTACACTGTGCTTGACACACCAAAGTTCTGCACATCCACCGACGCAACAGTCGGTGGACTGCCGGCACCCATGTACGACACGGGACGCGTCACGCTCGTGACAACTCCAAGCGAGTTGGTGGCAGATACCTCTACCTGGAGAATTCTGTCGTTGTTGCCGACGACCAACTGGACAAGAACGCGCTTCTCGGGAGCCACCACTCCCGGCACGGTGCGCCACTCGGCCGGCGCTGCCGAGTCCGTCGCATTCACGTACACTCGCACACGCACGCGAATCACAAGCGACTCATCGTCCCTCGTCTCGACGTAGATTGGAAAGGAAGGCAACGCCGGTGCATAGAGCGCACCCTGCGTGGCCAGGCTCGATGGAAGTATTCCCAATCTGGCGACGGGTGGAGTCAAATCCACAACCACAGTCGACGCGACCACGTCACGGCACAACGCTGCCAGGTTGCAGCACGACACAGTCTTGCGGTACCTCTTGCCGTGCGCCAAACTCAAGTCTGTCTGGTTCGCTTCAAGTGCCGGCGCATAGATGCGGGGCGACACCCAAGTTGCGTTCGTATCCGTCTCCAATACGGTCACCTGACAGTGCGAACAGCTTGAGTCGGGATCGACACAGGTGCTCCAGGCAGTCGCCGTGTACGTTGTCTCGTCAATCGCCTCTACCCCCCGCCAGTCGTCGCTGGTCACCGTAAACACGCGTGGTGGTGTCACGTCGAGAATGTTGTACTCGGCGGGACGCGTGGTGTTCACCAGGACACCATCGGAGCGCGCACACACCTCAAGATTCAGCGGGTTTCGCCCACACACGTGTGCATAGTACACCTGACCATTGGACAGCAACAGTCCACTCAGCTGCGCCATGGTGCTCAGTCCTATGTCAACCCACTTGGTGACCGTTGCCACGTCCGTTGAGACACTCGCGCCAGCACGGTAGCGCATATCGCGACCCTGCGGCCACGTCGCCGGTGTGTAGCCAGTCCACGCGGACGCATCTTGTCCGACCAAGGGAAATCGTGTGCCCACCGCGGCAACATAGGTGCCCACAAGAGGTGCCGACGTCGCATCGTAGAATCCGTGCACATTCACAAACATGGTGGTGGTGCTCGCCTGCTGCGACTCGTCCACATCAAAGAGCCCATCCAGAACAGTGCCTGCCGTGGGTGCCGTCGTGTCAATTACAATGCCATTGCTACACACCGTGTCCGAGAGCAAATTCGCTTCATTGCGTGCACGCACACACGGAATCAGACGCACACCGGTGGGCAAGTCCGAGAGCGACGCGTCGGCCGCCGTAAACGTGTGCACGCCCGTCATGTTGGCACTCGCCTCGCTCGTAAGCCAGTCCACAAGCACGTTTGCAGCACCAAATGTCGAGGTAAGTACGCCCGTGCCCGACGCACGCACCTCATTATAGTCGATGGGGAGCTTGTCGCTCGGAAGCGTCTGCTTCACCAGCGCCACTTCGATGCTCATGCTTGTTGCCTGCTCCACAAACTGTTGGTAGCTAAAGGTAAAGTTGTCGCGGTACAACTGAAAATCGTACACCTGCGTGTTAAAGTCGGGTCCATCGCTGACAATGCCTGCCCTAGGCGGCTCGTTTACAATGGTAAACGAACCCGAGACGGCGCGTCGACGCGACGATGCCGACGACGAAAATATTTTCTCCATGCCTGCACCGTTGCGCACGCGCAACGTCACACTGCCTGTGAACGCATTTGGCAATGACGCCACGGAAAAGGTCGCACCGGTACAGGCACCGGGAGAAAGTGTCGTTGGCGACATCACATCAAATTGACCCGCACGCGAGCCCAGACCCCATTGGCACAGGCTGATGCCACTCTCGTCGTCCATCACGCCCCACGTCACCGTCACCGAGCTCGACACGAGCGCAGGCGGAAGCGTAATCGCTTGGCTGAGAACGGGCGCCGTGCGGTCCACCGTCACGGCGAGTGTGCTAAACGTACGCGACAGGGTACGGTGGTCCTCAAACTCGACCGAGACCTTGTAGGAAGCACCATTGAAAAGGGTCGTGGTGAAACAACGACGACCACCAATTGTCGGCGGTGGCGCCGTGTGCGTGTTCAGAATATGCGCGGTCGCATTGAAAATAACCACTTCCTCGAGCACGACTGACGTCCCGCCATTGAGCAGACGCAACACACCCATGTTAAGGCCGCTGTGGCGATCTTCCCAGTTGCTCCAGCGCGCGCACAACTTGCCATCGTGCGTCACATAGGTTCCCGAGGTAATATCCTCAAGATCAACGCGCCCCGTCGTCAGAGGCGCCTCAGTGTCGACAAGAAGAGACGACGTGCGGTCGCGCACAGACGTTCGCGCTCCATTTTCTGCCTCCATTTCAATCACTACCGAAGTGCCACTCTCCAGCGAAAGCGACGATTCGCACACCTTTGTCGTCGACACACTCGACACGACGGTCCAGTCGGTCAGAGCCGTGCCGTTGGCAAGAGAGACGCGCCAGCGCACCACGTACACACCCGAATCGTCATCGCGAATCCCCGAAAAGACGGCACAAATCGTGCTGGTCGACGACGTCGTATAGGCTGTCTGGCCATTCAAAAGCTCACGCGTCAGCACCCCACTCGCCGACGTGTCAATCTCGAGTGACCCAATCACGGGTGCAGAGGGATCCACAGCAAGAGCAACCGACTCGCGCACCGTCGTGAGACCCGCGGCGTTGGTGGCGCGTACGGAGGCACGGAAGAGCGCCTCAATGAGCACACTTGTGCGATTGAGCTCGACCACGGCCGTGTCGTTGTACAGGTGCATGTGAGCCGTTTCGTTAAAGTTGAGCGCCGCGAGAACCCAGTCGCTTGCGTTGCCCTGGATGAATTGCTGCTGCAGTGCGCGGTACGAGTACGGGTACATGTCGTCAAAGGCACCGGCGACCGTGCCAAACGCAATCTCGTACTGTGTCAGCGGCGTCTCATCATCTGCAAAATCTCGCCAGCGCACACACAGATCACCAACCGCCGGCACAAAGGCGACATTGGCAACGCCTGTATGTCGGGTGCGTGCACGGTAAAAGCCCGTCAGACGCAACTCGGCGGGGTTACATGCGCCAATCACCTCGCCACCCGTGGGTGCCGTCTGGTCACAAATGACGCCGTCGCTCTCCTCACGTGTAAACACACCCGCAGCATTGTACGCCCACACCCGCGTCACAATCGTCTTCTCGACGATCGCCGTTGCCACACAAATACTCGTGTTGCCACCCACACTAATGCGTGGTTGCACCACCGCCGAGCTCTCCTTCTCGAGGATCTCCACGTCGTAGCGCACTACACCGCCCGCCGTCAAGTCCACAAACCCGTCCCAATTGGCACAGACGACGCCTGCCTGGACGGCACAGCTCTCGTAGTTTACGTCCCTGAACGACGCCCCGTCGCGCACAACACCATCAGTGGGACCCGTGTGCACAGCTCGCACAACAGGTGCACTCGCGGTCGCCGTAAGCCCACTCGCGGTCGTCAGACGGACACGCACAAAGTAATCCTGGCGATCGTACAGTTGCACCGAAATACACACGTGACGTCGGTCCGCGGCCAGACGCGCCGACTCAACCAGATTGGGAGCGTCGCTTGCGCTCTCGTTGTGTACCGTCACTGTGTAGAAGGCGCCCGGTGTGTGCGAGTCGCGGAAGCGGCCCCATACCAGACACAGACGCTCGCGTGTCGACACATAGGCGACACTCATGTTCGCCGTAAACTGCACCGCCGTCGCACCCGCCTCCACCTGAGAAATGTCCACACCCAAGGCTGCCTGCCACGCAGCAAGGGACAGTTCGGGTGTGACCAAGACCACACCGGCAACGGGTGGGGTGTAGTCATACACAATGGGTCCCGACGAAACGACCGAGACAAGACCGGCGAGGTTTGTGGCACGCACATACGCATAGTAGGTGGTGCCCAGCGCCAGCGTCAGGTCCTTGAACGTGTGCGTGGTCGTGTGGTGGAGCGTGGGCACATTGACAAAGGTTGCCGAGGCACTGTCGAGAGTACTCAGCGACACGGCCACCGTCAGAGTTGAGTTGGTGTCCTCGACAAAGTCGGTCCACTGAATCGCAAGCGAGTTGCTCTCCTCAACAAGGTACTTGACACCATCGGCGGCCGCCGCTTCGTGCACAACCACGTCGGCAACGGAAATGGAGCCGTTGGCAGGTGGCGTCGAGTCCACCATAAAGCCGTCAGAGAAGCCCGTGGCCCACACGTCGAGAGAGTCGCGTCCGCGCACGACTACAACATAGGCTTCGCCCTGAACCAACGCCAGGCCATGTTCGCCGTTCGTGTCGTTGAGCGACACGCAAATGAGCTCGCTGGGTTCTTCGGTGCCCGTAAACAACGACGTGTCGACAGCCTGCCAGTAAAGAGCGTCCACCAGTCCCGGCAGTGTGCCAATAGCCCAGTCGTAGTCGACCATAGTCGCATTGGGCGTACTAAACGCCTCAAAGCACACGCCAAATTGCTTCAAACTGTCGTGCACCGCAATATCCGTCTGAGAGTCACCGTCGTACACGGCACCCGCCTCAGGCAGACCCTCGCGATAGACAGCACCGTCCGACCAAGACGTGGTTGTCATGGCAAGTCCATTGGTCGCGTTCACCGTCACGTAGTAACGCGTAAACTCCACGAGTGACAGCTCGTCAAAGGTTACGTCGGTCGCAAGGCCCACGTCTCGCGAGGGTACCACGTCGCAGAGACGCGGTCGTGTACCCAGGCACACATGGTACGCAACAATACTCGACTGAGGCTCGATGAAGCCGACGCGGTCCTTATCGCCCGCAAACTCAAAGTCACTCTGCTTGCTTGTAAACAGCTTCACGGGCGACTGACGCACATACAAGTGCACGGCAGCCGGATAGGCAGCCGCACAGGTCACGTCGTTGCCGTTGCACACTTTTGGTGCGCCCACATCGGGCTCGTAGGCATTTGACGAGCGCGCATCCGTGTCGGGATAGCGCGGCTCGGCGTACGTCGCATCATTGAGCATGGCAAGTGTCTCGGCAAGACGATCCGCATTCTCGGCAAGATCCACATGGCCAAGACCCGCCGCCTCTTCGGGCACGGCCTTCTCGGTAAGAGAAATCATGGCCAACGAGTCGCGCGCCGCACCAATAATGTCCACCAGCGACAACGAGTTGCTGTCAAGCGAACTGTCCTGGAATCGATTGTTCATCCAGTCAGCAACTTGGGGTGCCACCGCACGGCAGCGGCGCACTCGTTCGGCAACGGCGGCCGAAGCGGACGCAGTGCACGACGGGACACTTGCCGTCGAGCACGACGTCACCGTCTTGCACACGTGCACACGTGGCACAGCCTTGGCCCGACAATCGGGTGGCGACACCGTGCGGTTCACAGCGGCACCTAGTGGAACCATGGCGCCGCACACCGGTAACCAGACGCGCGCAGCAAGAGGATGAACCTCAAATGTCTGTGCGCCCACCACGGCCGCAAGGGAATCCGAGATGACCGCGTGGGCCTTGCCACCCAAC
Organism: Ministeria vibrans ATCC 50519; assembly: GCA_943704425.1. NCBI lineage: Eukaryota > Filasterea > Ministeriida > Ministeriidae > Ministeria > Ministeria vibrans. Next base: position 28,840 of record CALSCP010001920.1, read on the forward strand.
ATATCGGCCATGGAGCAGACGCAGCGTGTGGCGGCGACACGCGTCGCCGTGCTAAACCCTCGCTCAGCACACGCCATCTTGCATGCACTCGCACTTGCGGGTGTTGGCACAATAACCAGCGTCTCTGTGTCGCTGCGTAGCGCCGCAAAATCACCCAACACACTCGCAACAACCCCGGTGAGCGTCGCCGGAGGGGTCACCGTCTTGCTCGTCTGATAGATGCTCATGTGAAGAGGACCGCCACAGACGACGGACGGATCACCGCCGCAGGTCGAATTGCAGAAGGAGTCACCGACGCGTCCATCGCCAACGGGCGGAGCATTGCCACACGCACAGGTGGTTCCAGCGTGCACACCAAAGTAGGCGTAGCTGCTGCAAAGCGCGCGGCATACCTCGGGTGTCATGGCCGCGTTGGTCGTCAACGAGATAGACACGGGCAGTGTGCCATCTGATGATTGGTGTGCATAGCATCCGCGGTAGGTCGATTCCTTGCGTGTAAACACACTCATTTGCTTTGCTGTACCTCCACACTTTTGCGAAGTCTCGCCATACGGCGCCTCGCACGCGACACAACCTTGGGAGGCGGTGAGCGCGTCGAGCGAAGGTGCACAGTAGCAACCGCCACCCTGACGAACGACACTGTAGAGGAAACCCGCATCGGAACAGGCATTGTTACAGCCATCGACGGTGCCCGTCGTTGCAGCAATGCCACGTGGAAACTCAAACAACTCGGGGGTCGCCTCGCCCGATGCCAGACACATGCATCCAAGATCTTCCTTGAGCGACACATACTCTCGGTTGTTGACTGCACACAAAAAGCGACAGGCACCCGGCGTGAGATCGTCGCTGCCAAAGGCAAGGGGGAGTGCAGCACCTCCCTGGGCAAATGCGTCCGTCGACGTGTTGTGTACCACGTTGAACACGTAGCGTGGAACAGTGGCGCGGCCATCTTCAAGCTGCTCGCTAAACGCAAGGTGCTCGTCGACGTAACAGCCCACGTACTCCCATGCAGCGTCATCGTACACGCGCGCCGTGTCACACAGACGCTCGCCCGTCGCCAGACGATCCGGCACAAAGTCACACACGCCCGAGGTGCAAGTACGCGATGCACAGAGGTCGGACGAGTCGCACTGCTTGCCTTGCGGCACATCACCGTGGAGCCAGACACACGCACCCGTGGTGGCATCGCGGGGATCGTCTTCGCTCGCACACAATGCGCGCTGGTGAACACCGAACACTTGAACTTCGGCCAGGGACAGATGATTGCCCGAGGGCAACTCCACACGTACAAGGCGTACATTGTCGACGTGCTGGCCAATATCCCAGGTGTAATCACGGAGGATGCTATTGAACGCAGGCGACCGCTTCAACTCGGTGTGATCCTCGCCCAAAAGCACAACCTGGAAGCCAACAATAGCACCGCCATAGCACGCACCCACACCGGTACAGCCGTCCCACCGATTGTAGACGCGCACCGCGTCCACCCGGTTGCTCGAGTGCAAATCAACCTGCCACCAAGGCGAGTCCGTGTTTTGCGTGTAGGAGACAGTGTACGAGCTGAGCGTGCCGGCCGGAAAGCCGTCAATGGCATACGACGCCGGATACGAGCCAGACGAACCACTCTGTGTGGCCGTTGCCGTGCGCTCTAACGCCAAATTTTTGTTGCTGCTCGCCGTGCTGTACACCTCAATTTCCTCCAAAGCAATCCCGTACGCACCCGAGGCACGCTCCAGATAGATGAATCGTACGTTCTTGACGACGTCATCGAGCTCGATGAAGTCTTTGTTCGCCACAGACACGCCGTACTTGGCAAGCAGGTTGCTGGTAGCACCATCGCGGTAGTACACCGTAAAGGTGTTCGTGCTTCTCCGCTGTCGGTTGTGGATACGAACAAGATTGATAGTGTGCTACAAGAGAAGAGGAGAAAAAGAGGGAAAAGTTCAGCATGCCACGACGGGGTGTTCATTTTGTTCTTGACAAGGGGTATATGGGGTACCTCAGACTCGAGGTCGATGTATATCGTAGAGCTGTAGTAGTCGCCGGTTTGAAAGACACTGGAGAAGGAACCATCGGTGGCCCAGGAAGGGAGCATAGACTGACAGGTGCGACGTGCGCCGGAGGCGTAGCACGAGGTCGAGGTGTACGTGAGGTCGGCCGACTCGTCGTTCAGCTCGCCCAGCACGTTGGTGCAGGAGTATGCCGAGGTGGACTGTAACAGTCCAAGGGTAAAGGGAAAGGAGCATGAGTAGCCTGAAGTGGTGTCGCGCACTGTGGTCGCATGCACTGGCTTCAGGTACGCAAGGTTATAATCGTAGGTTGGGATGAGACTTGAGCAGGTGCCCGAGCTGCAAAACGTGCCTGGCAGGCAATGGCCGTGACGTGTGCAGCTGGCGCCATACGGATGGTTGTAGCCTGGCCAGGTGCACGTCGTATCACTATTAAAAGAGCTGGGGTCGTTCGAAAAGAGACACGATTCTTTGCAACGGTTGCCCTTGCACTCATCACCAGCGGCGCACAATCGACCGCCGTAAGCACAGCCGTACGCGCCACGCGCCAAAGGCGCACTCACTTCGGTAGCCGTGCACTGCCGCGCATTCTCGACGTTGGTACAAGTAACCGTGTCGCGCAGGACGGTGCGGAAAAAAGCCGCGAGGGAACCCTCGGGGAGACAACCGCCAAACGTGAAGGCCGGGTCAACTGTGCCCGCCGAATCGCGCATCATAAAATCCGTGGCATTTAGACGCGTCCAAAGGGCCGATCGATAGTCTGTGCCCACAGCCGCGGTGGGATCACTCGCCCCAAATCCGTGGTTTCCAATCCAACTGCGAACATCCGACCAGCGCGCCGAGTCACGATCGCTAAAGGTCGCAATGTGTGTCCAGCCGCCATCCACGCCGGCCTCCATGTCGCACGTGACGCGATACACTTGACCGTCGACAACGACGGCAAAGTCACGGGGTGACGGCGCCGACGCATTCAGGCTCTTGAGGTCCTCGCACGAACGACCAATCTTGTCGGGGAGCAAATGCCCGGGTACCACGACGGCCGTCTGGCCATCGTGCCACAGCTGTGCCTTGGCGTGCAGCGCCTCCTGAGCGGCATCGTTGGTGTTTGCCTCGCGAATCACCTCCTCAAGCTTTGCTTGCATTCGACCGCTCGCCTGCGCCCTCCAGTATGCTCGGAAGTGCGTCGAGTTGCCCGTCGAGTCGCGATCGTAGCCGGGTCCGTCGAGGATCAAACCTGCACGCGGAGCGGACGTATCAATGATGTAGCCGTCGGTGTAGGCGCTTGTCTGCAGGCCAGCACGCGAGGTAGCACGCACATGGACAAACGGGGTGGTGCCTGACGGCAAGTTCATGGCAAAGCACACCGACGTGGTTTGCACATTGGGAAGCACATGGAGCGCAAGGAGGTCCGCCAAAAATGGACTCTGGCCGACGCCTACTTCGTACTTGGCAATGCCACTAATGGGCTCCTCAAAGGGCTCCCATGCGGCACACACATGCTGGGTGTACGAAGACAGTTGCACGTTGGGCAACGTCTTGGCAAACGCAGTGCCATTGCCAAGCGACAATCGTGCGACCACATCGGGCAGGGCGGGGTCCACGTCGTAGATACGACCGGCGCGCGGTCGATGCGGCGCGATCGTGACTCCATTGCTAGTGTGGTCCGTGTACAGACCGGCGCCGTTAAAGGCGCGTACTGTCGCATAGTAGGTTGTGTTTGGCTGCAGTTCCAAATCGCTAGCGGCGCCCAGTTCGCCCGCTTTGAACGACTGGAACGGCGCCACATCGTCGGCACCCGGCGTTCGACCCCACGCAATGTCAAAGGTGACCACGTCACTTTCGGGATCGAACCATTCGAGAAGTCGCGCACACACCCCGGCGGTTTGCGGCCACCAGAATTCGTCTTCGAGACCAAAACACGCGTCAACCACATCGCCAGCGATGGGGGGAGTCGTGTCCACAATGAAACCAGGCGACTCCGACAACGGCGACGTGACACCGGCTCCATTCATGAACTGCACCGACTGCGTGATGCGCGCATTCAAGGGCAAAAAGTCCCCGCCAAACGACATACAATGGCTGCGTGCCGAGGATGCGAGACGTCTTGCGGCAACGAGGGTGCGCGGCACAAAGGTATACGTCAGCACATTGGTGACACAGTTGCAACGGAAGAACACGGGATCAATGACATCGCATTTGACCGCCGTGATGGTGGAGAAGTCGGCGGACGAAATGGTACGCGTGCGCTCGCATTCAATGTCGCTGCGCACCGTCGTGACATTGCCGGTGAGCGTTCGATCGTGAGCCGTGACGCGCCACTCGAGCCATTCAACGCCGCTGACCACCTCAGGGAGTTGCCATCGACCGCAAATGTAGGTGCGATTCGAACGGAATTGCCAGTCTTCCATATCACCGTCACGTACGCGTGTGACCACGGGCGCAATCTTGTCGATGGTAAAGCCCACCGAGGTACTGGTGGTGTAGAGACGGGCGCCGTTGAGCACGTCGACCCAACAAAAGTATTGGGCACGATGAAAGAGGGTCTGACCCGTAAAGGTGTGCGTGATGGTCGTGGGTGACCGCGACACGCTGCCGGATGAAGTGAACGACGCGACAGCCGTGCCCGGCAGCGTTGACAACTCGATGCGTGTCGACTGTACCGCATCCGAGCCACATGCAATGCGGTACTGGAGCACACCCGAGTCAAAGTCCCAAAAATTCGAGAAGGAAAAGGTAATCGAGTCGGTGCTCGTCTGCCAGTACTGATCGTTGGCGCTGCTGTAGCGAGCGGTAGACACAGCGGTAGAGGCCGAAGGCGGCTCGGTGAGATCCACCTCGATGCCGGTGCTGCTAAAGAGCGAAATGAGCTGGGCCGAGTTGCGGTGACGAATCGTGTAGTAGTAGGTGTCGCCATGCTTGAGGGGTGCCGCGGGACGCACTTGGTCGGCCAGGGAGAAGCCCACGTCGACAAATCGCGAATAGTCGGTCATGCCAGGCTGTGTGCCAATGGCCACATCGTAGTAGCTGCGCGAGTCCGGGTCAATGAGAGGTGTCCAGCGCGCCGCCAGCATAAAGTCCATCCATTGGTACTGGGCATCCTCGGGCGGCCAGATGCCATCCTCAATGATGCACGGCTCGAGCACTTCGTCCGAGTCGCAATAGTCGCGCAACGAGGTGCCGTCAAGTTGGAAGCCGTCGGAGACGGCGTAAATCTTTTCGCCGCTGTGTGCCACCACAATGAGATGGCAGTAGTAGAAGGTACGCGGCTCGAGCTGAACGTTGTTAAAATCGTGCGTTGTGGCCATGCCCACGTCAACGTAAAACTTCTCTTCGTCCTCCTTCTTGAAGGGGTTGGCCGAGTCGGACCAGGCAATCTTGTAGCGGAACACACGGGTGCTCGGGGCCGAAAAGCGCGCCCAGCTACATGACATGGTCTTATCGGTGTTGGACCAGTCGATGTCCGACGTGGACGGACCGTCCCACACACCAGCGGACGAGGAGCCAGCGGGCGCCGCATCGACCACAATGGATCCCGTTTGCGCCGGTTCGTTGAAACAGATGGCGGGCAGCAGAGGCAATGTCTTTTCGATCACCTTGTAGTAGAAGATGTCCCATTCGTTGTCGCACCACTTGCGACCGCAGCTGAAGAGGTCGCACGTGATGCCGCACACATAGCTGAACTTGGCGGCAAGGCCCACCTCGCCAGCCTCGCCCTTGATGCCGACGGTCAAACACCAGCCGATGGGGTCGGTTGAGCACTGCAGGCGAATGTCGGGCAGGAGGGTGATGCGCGCAGCGAGACCAAGCAGTGCGAGGGAGCCTTTGGCGAGTGCCAGATCGACTGAGACGGCGCCGTCGACAATGACTTCGTAAAAGGGCTGTGGCGAGACGGTCACCTCGTACTTGGGAATGTCAATGTACAAACCCAAGTTCATGCCAATAAATTTGCCAGCACAGCCACTGAAGCCAATGCTGACCTCGCCGACGTCGAGACCAAGCGTGATGCACAGACTTGTCCACTTGGTGCCAAACTTGAAAAGCTGCGTGTGCACATCGATGATGAGACCCAACGCACCGCTCCCTTCGTCGCCCGTGCCAATGTCCTCGAGATCATTGCTGCCACCTCTCTCTCGTTCAATCTCGGGGTCGCTAAAGTGCTCAGGCGATTTGCCCGCTTTGCCACTCTTCTGCTTCTCGCTGTACTTCTCGGCCTTGTTCTCGTCGTCGCTGCCAATAAGCGGTCCGTCCTTGACGGTTACACCCGCCGCCACAATGATGAAGCGTGCGCGCGCCCACTTGTTGATAAAGGTCAGCTGAGCAAACGCTTCCCAGAGTCCCGCCTGAGCCTTGGCGACGTTAGTCGAGCGAGGCATGGCACTGTCGTACTCAATCAGCATCTTGCCAACGGGCCCCAAGTCGCCCGTCGAGTAGAGACTGCCAATGACCGAATGGCTATTGAAGTAGGCGCACGAAGTGCTCATGACAAACGACACGAGTGCAGCAAACTGTAAAGAAGCAGGTTGTATATCAGACGGGGAGCCTCACGAGTAATGAATGGTGTGTTTTGTTTGTACTTGGTTATTGTTGAGGTTGGCCGCGCCACCGTTGAGTTTATCGTGGACGCACTCCTCGGCAGCAATTAGACTGGGAATCATTTCAAAGTAGACTTCAAACTGTGTGACGAAACAACAAAAGAAATTGAGTATGAACTGATGCACATTTGATATGATGCGGGTGGGAAAAACAATGCGCTTTTTGACTTGATAGCTGAACAAGAACAACAACCAACTATCGGTATCCTTTCTGATTCCGATACATACCTGATCGTAACGAGGGTCCGAGGCACGGCCGGTCACTTGGAAGATGCGATAGAAAGAGACCTCGGAGACGGAGCGAACGGACACGGCGTTTGAGGCAGTGGCGCTGGGAAGGGAGTCGACCGAGTGCGAGGCGCACGAGCCGCGGTTGATGGGACGGTACTGGTGGAAGAGGTTCATCTTGCCTTCGCGTTTGCACGCACGCCATCCATCAAACTCGCTGACTTTGGAGGCAAAGATGCCACTGCGTTCCGACACAAGCGACGAGAGTTTGACATCAAATCCGGCCGACTGACCGCTGGTGATGAGCTTGAAGGCTCCTTCGCCAAACTCAAGGTCGCCCAAGGTGGTGTCGGCTGAGCCAGTGCGGCCGTAGCAGCAGTAGCGCCCTGGCTCGCCTGCACGCGTTGATCGAGGGAACGTCTACAGCAGCAAGGGAAACGGAGAGAGAGAGAGAAGAAAGAAACAAAAAGGTGTTTTAGAAGTTTGTATTTACTTCGAATCTGTACCTGCATGCAAAAGTCGGCGTTGGGGAAAAGCACCTCACGAATGTCATTTCCAACCTAACAATGGAAAACAAACAATGTGAAAATATAATAAAAAAGTAACCAAAACAAATGAATTAGTTGCTGATGAGAGTTACATTCTTTTTTTAGTGTGTTCTGTTGCGTACCTCACGCCAGTGGACATTATTGGGAACGGTCGCCTCGGAGTCAACGGAGCTGTCCGAGGACGAGCCGTCCTGGCCGACGGTAAAACTGGCGCTAATTGATGGAAGGACGGGCACGGAGCACGGACAGCTGACGGCAATGTTGCTGCGGTAGGCATTGGATGCGTCCTGCTGGGCGGCCCACGCACTGCATGTGGTCGTAATGGGAGTCGACTGGGTCACCGTTTCAATTTTGTAGCCTAGTTGGTAGTCGTGATCGACGGTGAACTGGAAGAACTTCATGGTGAAGCCATAGAAGTATGAGTAGGCCAGAATCTATGAAAGGTAACAATAACAATAATATTAATGCATAATAATAATAATAATAATAATAATAATATAATTAATATAATTAATAATATAATTAATAATATAATTAATAATAATTATTATAATAATAATAATAGTAAGTTATTATTATTAATATTATTATTATTATTATCAATTTAGAACGGAACAAACTTTTTGATGTGAAAAAAGTTACCTCATCAAAAAATTTGAGGTGAAAGTAAACCTCGCGAAGGCCACGCATGCGGAATTCAATGCCATTGTCGTACTGCAGGTTGTGACCGACGTGGAGGCTGGAGACACCCCACTCGTCCGAGTTGCGCCAGTCACTGCCCCAGCTAAAGTCGGTGTCGCCAAAAGCCGAGTCTTCAAGCATGCTGTCGAGCTTGGCGGAAGCCTCGGCACCCGTGAGACGGCGTTGACGGTAGAGCTCGTTGACGTCACGCACGGTGCGTGAGACTTGATAGCGGAAGGCGGCGGCACGCTCACGACGGACACGACGGGCCTCCTGATCGACTTCGTGGGCGTCGGCCGTGGTGGGAGGGTCGCGGTCGGCGTAGCCATTGCGTGAGAGAGTGTGAGCGACGCGACTGGCGGTGCGACGCACTCGCATGTCCTTCTCGTCGTCGTCGTTGTGGAGTGCGACGACACGCGCAAGCACATCGGGGTGGTTCGCGTCGCTGCGCATAAGAAAGGTGGATAGAGCACGTGTGCGCAAGCGATGGTGGAGCGAAGTGTTGGAGGCAATGTCAAAGAGAAGATGGCGCGACGCGTCGTCTGGAAAGTGACGCAGATGGGTGATGGCGTGCTCGCGGACCACCATGGGAATGGGAGCGGTTGAGGTGAAAGCGTCGGGGCCGTAGTCGTCGACGCAGTCGGATGCGGCGTAGTTGACAATGTGGGTGCGTGCAATGGGGTGAGCGGTGTTGCCGAGTGCCGCAATAGTGGTGAGCCAGGTGGACTCGTTGTAGACCTGCTCGGCACGCTTGAGCTGCGCGACGAGAGCCCCAATGGCGGCGAGATCGGCGCTATCCGTCTCCGTTCCATTCTCCATTATACGGATGCGTTGACGCACAAGTGCGCCTAGCATCAACATGGGGTCTGCGTCGTCGGGAGACGCCTTGTGAATGTCGAGGACGCGCGCGAGAACAGCGGGCGAGACGTGTTCGCTGGCGAGCAGGGCGGTCCAAGCACTGCTGAGCCAGGCGTGGGTAAGGGGACCACCACAGCGACCAAAAATGCACTCGATGATGGCATGTTGACTCTGGTCGGTGGACACGGTGCCGAGGATCATGAGAAGCGCGTGTTGCCGTTGGTGGGCGACGTGGTGTGCGTCGAGAGGAGCACGCTGGGCATTGTCGGGCAGGGAGTAGGCGGGGTCGGGAATACCGACAGCCAGGTAACGCTCGAAGATTGTTGTGACGGCCGACGGACAATCGTGGAGATAGAGGGCGAGAGAGTGGCGTGCCGTGTCGTTGCCAAGCGCCTCCTGGTCGACCCGGCGGATCCAACGCTGCAACGCGAGCTCGTCGTCGCAGGCAAACGAGTCGTCGGCGCGACGGCGACGGTCCTTGACCTTGCGGCTGTGTTCAAGGTCAACAGCCAAGTCGGCAAAGGGAAGCACGAGCAGGTCGGGGGAGGAGGATTCGAAGAGCGCACGACGGTGTTGTTGATGAACTTCAAAGTCGCCGTCATCCTCGCTCACAGTGCCCGAGCGCACAAGCGTCACCTGGACCTTTACCGAAGCTTTGTGGACGGGTGGAACATGGTACGTAATGGGGTCAAACTCCTGTGTGGAGGTGTTGAGTGAGGAAGTTTATTTTTTTTTTTTTGAAAAATTACAAAAAGGAAGACGTCATTCAAATGCTTACTTTAGTGAGTGATGGGACGAGAGGCAGCGCAAGATTATACTCTTGCTCGATAGAGTGAAGTACTTTGGAGTGCCTGTCGACACGAATGACAGATTTATCGCTGTAGTGGACGTGTTTGGCGAGCGAGGGAGATCGGGCGAGTTGTGCAGCCAAACGACGATGCAAATGGAGCGGACGCTCGCGATGAAGCTCAAGCAGCGGGCCTGCTTGGTCGGAGGGGGCATGGTAGACGGCGGTGTGGGGACCGTTCACATCGTGTTCGGGGACACGGGTGCTTTCAGATTGAGACGCAGCAGAGTCAATGTTGATGTTGACAGAGTGCTCTAATGAGGCAACAGCCTTGCGAATGTAAGCCAGGAGATCGTCTGAAAGGGCGTTGCCGTCAAGCGAGCGACGGCTCACAAGCAGAGAATGGAGACTTTGGGAGTTGGAATCGCGTTTAAGGATTAGGGTGTGGGGCCAAAGCGACGGTTCGTGCACGAGCGAGTCAGCATGCGACGGAGAGTCGCCAATGTGCTGCTGCACATGGTCGCTCGAGTCGGGGACAAGGCGAAGGCGGCAATGGGACGCGTCGAGAGTCGACAATTCAACGGTGATTGCGGACGAGGTGGCATGGTTCGCTTGAGGCACGGCCGTGTGCCCGCGCGACTCAGACGGATGCATGGAGGGGTGTTCGTGCGTGGAGCGCGTTTCAATGCGATAGACGTGCCGCGCGTGTTGGGTCGCAGCAAAAGTCGTTCCGGAGAGGAACAGAAATAGGACGCTGAGCCAAAAATGCATGTTTGTGGTTCGTTTGTGGGTCGTGCTAAAATGAGAACCAGCGGCAAAAAAAGGTTAGGCGTGCGACCGCAAGGGCACCGAGGTGACAGGGTCCAGGGTTAGAAGGGATGCCACGGTGTAGGGCGCGAAGAGCTGCGGTACGAATGCGATTGTATAGAAAAAAATTGTTACAC
>CALSCP010001922.1:13744-39976 GCA_943704425.1 Ministeria vibrans ATCC 50519
TCTCTCTCTCTCTCTCTCTCTCTCTCTCTCTCTCTCTCTCTCTCTCTCTCTCTCTCTCTCTCTCTCTCTCTCTCTCTCTCTCTCTCTCTCTCTATCACTTTGTTTCTTTCCCCCTCCCCCCTCTCTCTTGCTACATCAACGCGCGCTCTATCTCTCTTTCTATCTCTACATGAACAGTGTACATTTTTATTCATACGTTGCATTACTTTTGGCCTTCTTTTTTTCACGGAAGAATGCGCTGACGAGACGCTGACTGGTCGCAAAGTCAGGAGAGTCCCGCCAGCACTGCTGAATCCAGCCGGGGAGTTTGTCTTTGTGGTGCTGAAAGCGCTATAAATGCACAGGTGTATACATGGACCATGAATCAAAGGAGGAACAGAAACGAAAGAGAGAATTTCGACTGTGGGTGAATGTGCTCACCTGATCAACAAGAAGAATGGCCGCATAGTCGGATTGATGGCGGATACCACGACCAATGCTCTGGTTAACAGCCTTCCAGCACAGCGACTCGTAGTATTGGTCGCCCACCCGTTCACTTTGCTACACACACATGCAGAAAAAAATAACAAAATGAAGAGTTACAGCCAAAGGCACACACGCAGAACAATATTAGACCTGATTGAGATAGGCAATCTTTTCCTTAAGCTCGGGACTCTCGCGGTTGGGAAAGGGCAGACCCACCATCACTATAACTCGTCCTAGTCCGTCGGAAAAATTGATCCCCTCACTCATTTTGCCGCCCACCACACTCATAAGGATCGCTCCGGTCTGTGTGCTCCCCTACAAGTGACCACCATATACTGTGTCAGAGGAACAATATGGCTCGTGAAACTGACCGTGACACCCACAGCAGTCTGCTCAATGTGAGCCGCGTAGTCTCGCAGTGTCGATTCTGCGCCGCTCTGACCATCCACACGCGACTCGCGAAAAACCTTAACAGAGCACAAACAGACAAAGTGTGGAGTATTGAGCAACAACATCTCGTTTGGTTGTGTACGTGTCCAACCTTCTTCAAGCGTTCAATGCTCGCCAGCAACTGGGTGCTCTTCCACCGTTGGTACACCGTCTCCTCCACACTGTACGACGCAAAGAACACAACAATGCCCTAGGCAAGCCAAAAAATATCAGTCACACTCATTCAAACTCGGAGCACGCGCAGGAGCGAGTGAGAGAGAAGAGATGCAGAGACAAAGTGATATAGATATAGCGGATAAACAATGATAGACACAAAGGTGACAGAGTGATAGAGAAAGAGAAAGTTAAACGACAAACACATCACACCTGAGGTACTATGCGACAGTAATTGAGTAGTGTGCTTCCCAGTGCATCCGCCTGCAAAAAATAATAAATAAAAAAACAGAAGACAAAAAAAGGTCTGAGTTGCACACGTGACGCAGATTCTAATGCCCTACAAGACTGTCCATGTCCGATCGATTCGCATAGTTGAACAAAAAGGGCACACCAGACGAGCTGGAAGGGACTGTGGTGCACAGCAGATTGCGCTTGTCCACAATGTGTCCACACGAGAACTCATTCAGACGTGAGCGCAAGCGATCGTTCACAAGAAGTTGGCTCTCAAACTCACCCGCCTTATAGAGCAGATGATAAAGAAGAGAAGTTGGTCAGAGATTAAGAGGCAGACACGATATAAAATGCGTACTGGTTGCATTGTGCCGCCAGCAAAAATGACGGCGCGACTCTGCTCGAGCACATCGGAGAAGCAACGAGCCGGATTGAGCAGGAGAAACTTGAAGGTGCTCTATGTGTGGCGTGAGCAAGATGATTGTAGTGATTGTGATCGTAGTGGGGTGCCTTACTGTGCCGTTTCGTGGGACCGGTGCACGCGTAATGAGCACTCGTCCATCTTCATCACGATTGCACAGCGCCTAATAGCGGACGTAAGAAGAAAAGTTTTGCAGTCTCGTTTTGTCGATGGAGTACGTCAAAGAAGGACTGAATGTAGCTAAGCGCAGACACATTGCGCTGGACGTGTTCATCGGCCGAGTCGAGTGCAATTGGCTTTTCGTGAGCCTCAACGAATCCCAAAACCTACTTAAGAAAACTTAGCATGCACCCAAAAACGCAAGAGACCCAAGGGAGGGTATTCACAGCAACCACGCACCTTTTTTGCAATCCCACTGCGCTGCATATACTCCATAAGTGGAAACAAATTGATTTGGTCAATGCGCGCGCTGCTGTAGTTCCATCAGCGTCACCATCTCACTCGCCACATTACTCCCTCCCACTCCACCCAAGCCGACTGCAAGTACACCCTCAAGGCCCTTGAGCACTTTCAGAATCATCTCAATCCACGTTTTGTTCGACAGACTCAGTCGCTGTTGGTACTTTTCCTGCAAAGACGGACACACACACACATACACACACAACAACAACAAAAGATAAACGCCCCTCAGTAACAAATCCAAAGTTTTTCTCCCAACAAAAAAGATGGACGCACTTTGTAGCGACTGAGCTGTCCAAGAGCCGCACGAAGCAAATCAAGCGATAGAGAAACCGAGTACGCTTGTGCAATGCTGTCAATGAGGTTGTGCGCCTCGTCAACAATCACAATGTTGTCCTTGACCAGCAGTTGAAACGCCTGGAGAGTGGCACGGGACAAAATTATAAATCTCACACACAATTGTATTTTTGATCCAATTTCTCCGCGTACCTCTCTTGTTGGTTTGTGCAGAAGAATGTTGTAGGGCAAAAGAACCACATGGGCAGCCCGGACAGCACTGCGAGTGCCGTAGTACGGACATGCCTAAGAATAAAATAAACACATACACTTTGCGTGGGTCTCAGTAGAACAACGATTTGTTACCTCAATGGACTTGCCGAGTCCTACAAGCTCCTCTACGTCGCGAATTTCAGTGAGAGTGTGTGCTCGGAAGGCATCGGTGCCGTCGGTGCGCAGGTAGGGACACGACGAGATGGCGTCCGACGACTTGCGTTTCTGAGAACTGCTCTTCTGCATGTCGGTGCAGCGGTCATTGATGCGCGCGTGTGTCTTTAGTCGGTTCACGCTGTCATTAACACACATAGTTTTGCGTGATCCAAGTGTCACCACACGCAATGAGCCTGTAAAAATACCAAACAAAAAAAAGTAAATTGCACTGCATCTGTGTCTCCACCTCCTCTACTTGTACCATAGACTGTCTTTTTGATTTCCTGTACAAATTGCGCCAGCTGTGAGTGAGTGCGGCTGCAAAAGATAATCTTGGTAACATCTGGCTCGTCTTCCTTTTCGTCACGCCGTCGCGCCTCTTCGAGTTCAGTGTCCGAGTCGTTCTCAAACACAAGCGTGTCGCTTGCTTCGTCTTCGACACAAAAGTCGTCGTCGTCGTCGTTGTCGCTGTCGTTGTGTTCACCAGCATCACTAGCAGCGGTCGTCTTGGTGGTGATACTCGATGTGCCCCCAATCGATCGGAAAGTCTTTGGTTTCTTGGCAACGCGCGAAACGCCGGTTCGCTGATCAACACGAAACTTTTCGAGTTTCATCGTTTGCTCCTCAATCTACAGCGCGCCCGACACCCCCGTTTCAACGCCCACAACAGAGCACTCCCAATCCAATTGCAAGCTACCTTTCGCCGCCGCTCGAGAAACACCGATGCTTGCGACTCGTGCGCTTTTGCCGCACACTGATCGGCGATCCAATCCACTGAAACGGTCGCGGACGCGTCGCGCTTTCGCGCCGAAATCTCAGCCTCCACCGTTGTCGCCTCCAGCTTCTCCTGGTTCTCATGATCCACAAGCCATTTGGCTGCGCCGCAAAAGAGACTCAGGCTCTTGCCCTGGAAGCGCAAATATGGGGGAGATGGCTCACTTATAATGACGAGGACTCTGTCTCGCTCTCTCTCTCTCTCTGTATGTCTGTCTCTCTCTCTCTCTCTGTCTGTCTGTCTCTCTGTGTCTCTCACCGTTCCCGTTGGACTCTCAAAGATTCCAATGCGACCCTCGTCAATGGTTTTGTATAAGGCGTGCATAAAGTCCTTCTGAATGTCGTAAGGCGGATCGTACGGAAAGGGAAAGTTCAGCGGATCGGTCGTCGACATTTCATCCGCCGCATTGGATGTAGTCGTCGGCTGACTCATCCGATACGCAGTTTGTAAATCAAACACCCAATCCTGGGAGAGCCCAAACACAGAGAGGGATATAAAGTAAAGTGTTGAACTCATGAGTCAATCGAATAGTATTATAAATTATTATTTTAGTATTTATCTACCATGAGTGTGTTGCCACAGTCGTGCACCGTATGTGTACTGGGCGCCGGGATAACGGGTCTGAGTGCCGCGGTGCTTTTGTCGCGACGACTCGGCGACAAGGCGTCCATTGTTGTGGTTGAGCCGTCACAGCGTGTGGGTGGCTGGGCGCACACTACAGTGAAGGAGGGGGTAAGCCATCCGTCGGAGTAGATGCTGTATTTTGTCTGGGTGTGTGTGCTTTGTGTGAGGGAGTGCCAGTGTGTGTGCGAGTGTGACTCTTTTTTAATATAATTATATTTTTTGGCACATGATAGCATCTTCTCGAGCACGGAGTGCGTAGCGTACGCAATCTGCCTATTAAGGGCTGGAGAACGCTCGACCTTGCGTGCTCGGTTGGGCTGGCCGACAAGGTTATCTGGCCGAGTGGCAGTGGGCCCGCGTCGAAGCGCTTTGTCCTGCGCCATGGCGAATTGCGCGAGTTACCAGCCACGATCATTTCGTTGCTGCGACACAAGTCCCTGGCCAAGGCACTGTTGCGCGAGGTGATGGTCCCGCCCAGGGAGTATGTGGGGGACCGACCGGTAATGCTGGACGGCAGCGACGACGAGACTGTGTACGATTTTGCGGTGCGACGACTCGGCGAGACGGTCGCCGACGAGATGATTGATCCGTTGTGTCGTGGGATCTATGCTGGCGATCCGCGCCACCTGAGTGCCAGTGCGTGCTTTCCGATTCTTGGTGAACTTGAACGGGCGCACGGTTCGCTCGTGAAGGGTGCCTTGCGCCACTCGAGTGCCAACGCCGAGCAGTTGCGCATGGCGCGACAGCAGTTTGAGAGTGAGCAGACGGACGCGCTTGTGACAGCGATGAAGAAAGACGGCGCTGGTATGTTCTCCTTCCTTGGTGGTATGGGTTCGTTTACGGATGCACTCTTGGACTACCTACGGAAACAGAGCAACGTGCAAGTGGTGTTGGGTCAGACGTGCACGGGAGTGCGCGTTGACGAAAGTGGCACCACCGTTCACGTGAGTGTGGAGGAGAGTAACATGACAGCGAGTGCCAACGAAACACGTGACGATGCTGGCTGTACAGGGGTGACGCAGAGTATTGCGTGCTCCGGTGTCATCTCGGCCATGTCGTCGCACTCTCTCGCTCCTATTGTACGCGCATCGTTGAACAAGCGCGAATCGGTCGAGCTTGCACGGCTGCTGACCACATCCCGTCGTGCAACGGTCGCCGTAGTCAATGCAGTGTATGCAGGAGGGTGCGACGCAGTGCTGCCCGTGCGTGCCTTTGGTTATTTGGTGCCACGTGTAGAGCAAGACACAGTGCTAGGCACAGTGTTTGACTCGTGTGCCTTCCCTGGACAAGAGGCGCCATCCGAGGAGTCGCAACAGTGGACTCGTCTCTCCGTCATGATTGGTGGTGCGGACCAGCCCAGTGCTCTTGCCGACCTTTCCACTGCCCACATTGAAGAAATCGCCACGGAGGCACTCTCGCGTCATCTCAAAATCACTCAGAGACCCTCGTTGCTCCTGACAAAGGTATTCACTGTGCACACAAATATGTTAAAAAAAATGCGTGTACAATCGCCCGACACTATACTATTAGGTGAACCGGGATGCAATTGAGCACTATGCGCCGGGACACAGTGCACGAGTGGAGCGGGTGCGTGAGCTAGTATCGCGATCGCTGCTAGGGCGTATGGAGCTGGCTGGTGCCGCATACGACGGTGTCAGCGTCAACGATTGTGTTGCCAGTGCCCACTTGGCGGTCCAACGCATTCTCTCTGTGTGATATTGTTTTGTTAAATGTATATAGCATATTTTTAATTAGCGGAGTTTATGGCCAACACCGGTGAACGGTTGGAATGAGGGAGTCTAAAGGAGAGTGTGTGTGAGTGTGAGGAGGATAAGAAAGAAAAAGCGAAATAGACCTGTTCTTCTTGAGACGACGGCTCTTCTTGCGCTTGTGCATGTGCCGCTTCTGCTGCTTCTTGTTGATGTCCTTGTGGTTGCTGTTGTTGTTGTTGTTGTTGTTGTTGTCTTGCGCGTCGTTCGGCAGCAGCCAAGAAGGTCAGGCGATTCGGCGCATGTGCACTAAACAGGCAGATGTGAATGCAACAGTTATAGATAATTGTATGAGAGTGTTGGATGACGTACGGAGTTGTTGTCGCTGTTGTTGTGGTTGGAGGCACAACAGCAGCAGTAGCAGCAATGGGAGCGGGGGCAGTACTGCTGGTGGGACGGCCTTTGAGGGGCTTTCCGTCGATGCGCTGACCCGAACCGCCAAAGGGAGTCAGTGCACTTCTGCTTGACTTGGCCTTGGCACTGTCGTCGTCGCTGTCGTCCGAGTCGCTCACATCCGAGTCGTTGAGCTTCTCCACCTTAAGAACCTATCAAATGAAATACAAATCAAATCAAAATTAGGCGAGGTGAGTGGAACGAAAAAAAAAAAAAAACAAAAAAAAAAAAAAAACAAGAAAAAAAACACGAAAGTGTGTGCGTTACGTACCTTGGGTGCTTTCGGCACCGCGACTGGTTTGGGCTCTTCGTAGCCAATGGGTGCTTCAAAGTCAACTTCCATGTCGCACTCAATGATGGTTACTGCATTCTGTGGCTTGAGCTCCTTCACCTCGAGATGGTAGATGCGGTCGTTGTAGGCAATGGCAATGACATCGCCGAGTGTCAGACACGCAAAGCTGCGCAGTCCCTTCTCGAGACTACACAGAAAATGAACACAATTAGAAGGCGAGAAGGCAAGAGGAGAGGTGAGAGGAGAGAAAATGAGGGGAGTCCTTACACAGCTTTGGGATTGGAGATGTTGAGGAAATCGGTAGACTGCGGCTGGAACTTGGCAAAGGTACAAGTGGGCAGCGGAACGTTTTCAATGTGCACTGTGTCGGCTTCCTTCAGCCCGAGATTGGTCATCATCCAGAAGGGCATGTAGACGCGGCCTTCCTCGGCGATAAACTCGAGGACGCCGCAGTGTGTGGTGCGATGGGGCGCAGGGTCGACGAGTGCGTCATACGAGGACAAGGAAGGTGTCTCGCCAAGCGTCGTCGACGTGTCCATCGCCACGGCGCGATCGCCGCCACCGTTACGATTGACCACGCGGAAGAGCATCGGGAACTGGATGAGCAGGCGCGAGAGGACTTCGAGCGCCGACGGAGGCAGTAAGATTTTGCCGCCGCGTTCACGCTCGACAGCCGCCGAACCACGCAGCCCTGGCGCCATGGCGAACGAGTAGCAGGCGTAGTCTTTGGAGAAGCCACTTCCACCGAAGCGAGCAGCGCCAAGGCCTTGTATGTGCTCCAGGAGGCGTTGAGGAAATTCGTCCATTTGTTCGCGAATGAAACTTGAAAAATTATTCTGATTTGTCATTTGGTTTCTTTTGTCTATGTGTTGTCGTTTGAGTGAGCTCAGTAATCGGGTCCTGTATGTGACTGAGGAGTGAGGAGGTCTGATCAGTCGTTCTATATAATGAGGGATATGCGGAATGACTAGAATGAGTTCACAGAGTAGTGAGAGTGGCGATCTATCTCTCCTGATTTTGACAGATTTGATTTCAAATTTTAGTCATAGTCATTAGCTTGCAGGATATGGAGTATCTGGTGCCTATCGCGTTACTTTTCTGGCCAACAGCCAATCTGTCTCCGCTCCTTCTCGACGCTCCTGTAGCTTAGAAAGTGGTTCTGAGCTGTTTGTGTTGTCTAATAAATTGTAAAAATGTCTTATTCTTCTTCTAATAGGAATTAATTAATCTTAGTATTATAAGTATTATCGTGTTGAACTATGGCTGCTGCTCAGTTGACGTCCACGGCGTACCTGAGTGCTGGAAGAGTGAATCTTGGGCTCCTTCGCGAGAGCACCCGAAGTGAGCTCCTCGAATGCTTAGCGTCTGCGGGCGTCGGCAAGAAGGTGTGAGCGTGTCGTGCAGTGTGTGTATGTGTGTGTGTGTGTGTGCCTTGAAGCCTGTCGCATTCCATTTGCGGTGTTCGCGAGCGATGTTGTCTTTGGGGTTATTTCTCTTTGTTCCTCTTCTCACCGTCTCCCTCGGCGTCTGTAGGCGCTTGTCATGGACCCATTGCTTGTCGGACCGCTAGGCCTTGTGATTGAGTCGCGCGTGCTGAAGGAGAATGGCGTTGAGAAGCTGTTTCATCTGGTTCCTGGGCGGATGGACGTTCCGCCCGATGTCAGCATTGTCGTGTACCTTGCGCGCCCCCAGGTACGCCCTCCTGCCCCCTTAAGACCCCTCTGCCAAGCCCGGCGTGTGTCGCTGCTCACTTTTCTCCTTTGCAGTCGACCTTGATGCGCCAAATCGCAACAGCCATTCGGTTCGTTTTTTATCTTTTTCTTGTTGGACTCTGTCTCTCTTGTTTGTGTGTCTCGTCTGACTCTCTCTATCACTTTGTTTCTTTCTCTCTCTCTATCACTTTGTTTCTCTCTCTATCTCTCTATCACCTTGCTTCTCTCTCTCTCTCTATCACTTTGCTTCTCTCTCTCTCTCTCTCTCTCTCTCTCTCTCTCTCTCTCTCTCTCTCTCTCTCTCTCTCTCTCTCTCTCTCTCTCTATCACTTTGCTTCTCTCTCTCTATCACTTTGTGTAGGGCGAACCACGAGAAAGGCGACGTGAAGGAGTATTACCTCTTCTTTGTTCCCAGACGTACGATGCTGTGCGAAAAGGTGCTGGAAGAGGCGGGCGTCTATGGCGATTTGACCATTGGCGAGTTTCAGGTGAGCGCGTCTTGTGCAAAGCGGTTTGTGTTGATACTCTACTTCTGTGCCATTTTCTCTCTCTCCCTTTTTTATTCGCAGTTGGAACTCCTTCCGCTGGACAACGATCTTCTGTCTCTTGAAATGCCTACTGCCTTTAAAGAGTGTTTCCTACACGGTGACCGCACTTCCATGGTACGCAATTCGATCGCTCCCATCCTCCTACTGATCAATCTGTCTAGTTCTACGTGGCACGTTCGCTGATGAAACTACAATCGGCGTGCGGGTTCATCCCCTCTTTGTACGGCAAAGGCGACAACGCCAAACACGTCGCGCGCATGATGCTGCGCATGCGCCGTGAACTGGGCGGCGCTGAGGAGATGCCTATCCGCCCTGAGATTGACCAGCTCATTTTGCTCGATCGCAATGTCGATTTCATTACTCCAATGTGTTCTCAGCTCACCTACGAAGGTAAGCAAGGGGGGGGTTTTTTTTTAAAAAAAAAAAAAACTGTTGTTGTCTCATTCCCTCCCTCTATTCCTTTGTTTCTCTCTCACTTTGTTTACTTTTTTTTCGTTCATCTCTTTGTTTCTCTCTCCCTCAATTCTTTCTCATTTTTTTCTTTTCTTTTTTCCCTCTCTCCATTCATTCTCTCTCTTTATCTCTTTCATCTGACGACTTGTGTGTTAGGATTGATTGACGAGGTGTTTGGCATTGAGCATTGCTTTGTGACTCTTCCACACGAAGTCATTCCGCCCAAAGAAGGCTCAAACAAAAAGGTGCTTCTTCTCATATTTGTTCAATCCATTGGACTGTAGGCTAAATAGTGGTTGGTTGTTTGTTAGGTTATTGTTCATCTCGTTTCTGGTGATAATATCTTCTCCGAAATTCGTGATATGGTATATTATTGAAAAACAGGGGGTTGTATTCACCCTAGTTGATATAATTATATTTTTGGTGTAGAACTTTTCCTCGGTCGGTCCACTTTTGTCGCAAAAAGCAAAACTGATCTCTCAACAGGTAAACATCAAAGAAAGTGACAAACACACACATACACAAATTGCCACAGTCATAGGAACATACACATACACAGAAATGACTGATCGTGAATGTGTTGTTTGTCGGTGTGTGCTTTATTATTTAGTATGACTCTCGTCACGACGCAAAGACTGTGACGCAAATTAGGGAGTTTGTGGGACGATTGGGAACACTTCAGTCGGACCATTTGTCGCTCAAGAACCACACAGCAATCACAGAGAAGTACGAAACACACACGCGAGAGATGGATAAGAGATGTGACATATATTGGAACTTGTTTTAGTATTATGAAACATACCAATAGCGCTCCGTTCCTGTCAGGACTGCACACTGAGCAGGATTTTACAGCGGGCGTTGACACTGAGAAGATTAACGACGTATCAACACACATAGATATAGTTTGTGCGGTTTCTCACTCTCTGTGTTTTGGCGGTGTATAGTACATTGAGACGTTGCTTGCGAAACGTGAAGACATTCACAAAGTGATTCGCCTGATTTGTCTTCAATCTCAGGTCAATGGTGGTCTCAAGACGAAGGGTAATAATATTCTTATAAGCGTACTTATTGTACATGCTGTAACTCACCACTTTGTTCCCTTCTCCTTTTTGTCACTTTTTTTCTCTCTCTCTTTCACTCTGTTTCTATCACTCTGTCTCTATCACTTTGTTTCTTTCTCCTCTCTATCACTTTGTTTCTCCCTCTCTATCACGTTGTGTCTCTCTCTATCACTTTGTTTCTTTCTCCTATCTCTCTCTCTCTTTCTCTTTCTCTGTATGCATAGTGCTTGACTTTTACAAGCGTGAGATCCTTCAGACGTATGGCTATGAGTACATTGTCGCACTCCAAGATCTTATGAAGATTGGTTCGTTTTTTTCATTTGCGTTTTCACTTTGATAACTCTCATCTCTTCCTGTCTTTCCCTCTCTCTCTCTTCTATGTTTGTATTGTTAGGTCTTATTCAGACAAAACAAGAACGCAATACATATCCGTCTGTGCGCAAGACACTCAAACTCATTGTTGACGATGTTGACGAATCAAACCCATCCGATCTCTCATACGGTACGCCGTTCATTATTTTATATTATGGACACACGGACACTGTGACTCTTGCTCATTCACTTACACTGCGATTGACTCACTTGCTCTCCAATCTAACTAAATGACTCATTCACTTGCTCCATCATTCACTCTCTCAACCCTCCCCACTGTCATGTCTCGTGTAGCTTACTCTGGGTACGCACCACTGAGTGTGCGTCTTGTGCAGCACATGTGTCGCAATGGACTGCGTGGCATTGAAGAGGTATCACCACAATTAAACGCCACACATACTTGCACACATAATTATTTAATATGACTTCTTTGAAACAGCTGCTGAAGATGCTTCCGGGCGACTCGTTTGAAGCGACACAAACCCTTCCGGCTGGTGTGCAGGACAAGTCGCACTCTCGCGCACCCGGAACACAGCCCAAAATCACAATGGTACACATACGTTTCTCGTCTCTTTCTCTTTCTGTTTTGTCTGTCGGTCTCTGACCAAGCACACACGCGTGTTTTTTTTTTTTTTTTTTTTTTTTTTTTTTTTGTAAAGGTGTTTTTCTTGGGTGGAGTGACGTACGGTGAGATTGCTGCGCTGCGCTTTCTCGCCCAACAAGACCCCTCCAACGACTTTATCATTGCCACGACCAAAATCATCAACGGGTAACACACACAAATGCAAAACAGCGCAAACGCTTCAATTGGATTTGTTTCTAGTGATTCGCTGATCAACACCGTCGTTGACACGGATATTGTGCCGCTGGAAAAGGCTGCACCGCCTCCTTCTAAGAAATGAAATGCAACGCCAATGGACAATATTAATATTACAATGTGAGAGAGTGTGTGTGCAATAATGAATCAGTATCAGTGGTGAGTGGAGGAGAACTCTCGTTCGCGAATAAGCATCATTTTGGCCAGTTCGTTGCGACGACGGCTTTGCACTCCACCATCCTACACAACGAGAGAAAATGGTAGAAACGTTGATAAACACTGAGAGTAAGGGCACAAATAACTTACTTTCCAGAGAATGACAAGAGAGTCCGAGCCACACGAGGCGAAGGAGTCGTCTGTAAAGGCAGCTATCGCATTGACGCCGACGGAGTGCCCAATGAGCTCACCGAGACAGGCGGGCGCACGGGCCAGAGCGGCACTGGGAGATTGTACACTGTTGATGGGTCCCGAAGAGGAAATGGCTGACGCAGGACGAGCACGTTCCTGTGACAAGAGAGAAAGAGAGCAAGAGAGACCGAGAGTGTGTGAGAGTGTCTGTGTGTGTATGGGGGATTGAGCCAGGGAGTGGAACATGGCGCACTTACGCGTTTCTTGGAAGTTCCCTTGTCCGGCGTAATGCCTAGCAGAAGATCGAGAACAGGATCGTACTACAACATGAAAACGAGAGAGAGCGTGCACGCAAGAGAACGGTAAATAAGAGCCAAGGCGACAAACAAAACAGACCTCGCCAGTGTCGACACGGTACTGCATGTCAGGGCTAAGTTTCGCAGGGTCTGCGCCCCACAAGCGAATGGTTGCGTCTTGCGAGCAGGTCACAAGTCGTGCACCGCCATGCAGACTGATAATATGTGTGACAATGGCACGATGAGCATTCTGGCGCTCCGCCAAGAGCTCACCCGTCGCCACGTCAAACACCATGAAGCCATTGCCAACTGCAGCCACAAGATACTTCTACAGAAGATAACGTATGTCCTGTCAAAAACAAGTGCGGGTGTGTGCGTGTGGGTAGGCGTGCCTCGGCAATCGGATGGAGACAGTGGATGTTGAAGGGGTAGGAGTGTGTGGGGTCAAGCAGGACAGACTGGTGTGAGTTGAGTACACGCATTGCACTGAGTGTGTGTGATGTCCACAACACAATAGCCCCGTCAAGTGAACCCGATGCAAACAGACCGTCGGAGATGCGGACCAGCGTGCGCACAACATCTCGATGGTGAGAGACTAAAATGCAATACAAAAAAAATATAATAATAATAATAATTATTATTATAATAAATATTATTATTAAAAAGTGAGGGAAATATTCCCAACTGTGTGTGGTGCATACGGCATCTGTGGGGGTTCATGGTGGCACTGGGCGTGGGCTCATACGCCGGTTGAGACCATGAGTACACCTCCAGGTCACATGCGTCCGACGCCGCTACCAGTCGCTGTTCGCGCAACGTTAACACCGTGTGTACGTTTGCTGTGCAACAAATTGAAAACAGCCTGTGAGTCCACCCTCTCTCATATACACTGAGCATTTTCGTGTGTGTGTGTGTGTGTGTGTGTGTGTGTGTGTGTGTGTGTGTGTGTGTGTGTGTGTGTGTGTGTGTGTGTGTGTGTGTGTGTGTGTGTGTGTGCCTTTGTGTGTGTGTGTGTGTGTGTGTGTGTGTGTGTGTGTGTGTGTGTGTGTGTGTGTGTGTGTGTGTGTGTGTGTGTGTGTACACTCTTTAGAGCTGCGATTGATGCGACCCGCAAGCCTTGGACGGTTCAACGACGTTCCTAAAAAGTCCCAAATGCACACATCGCGTCCGCCACTGCAAAAGAGACTGGGGCTAATGGCCGTCAGCGACTTGACACCACCGCGGTGCTCGCTCAACGTGTGCAGACACACTCCCGCGTCAATGTCCCACAGACGAATGGACTTGTCAGAAGAGGCTGTGATGAGGACGTGCACGTTGCCCGAGTCCTGTTCGCGCACACTCACCAACAAAGCTGAAGGTTTAGACGAGAATGAGGACGTATTATAATATTAATGTAGAGTGAGAAAAAGGAGTGGCAAAGACATTCCAAGAGGCACCTGTGATGGGAAGAGTGTGGCCGGAGAGGACGTGGAGACAGCGGCCGGTACGGAAGCTCCAGACAATGGCATTGTGGTCGTCGGAGGAGGTTGCCATTCGCTTCTCATCGACAATGACAACGAGACGGACAATGTCCTACGCACAGGGCAGTAAGCACCCAGCCGTCTTCTCTTACGGTCGCATGGGACCCACGTGCACCTCGTACCGTGTGTCCCGCGAGCAGCTGGATGTCCGAGTAGGGATTGTAGGCGGAATTCTCAAGTTCGGCAACCCATTCAGTCTGGAACACGCGATATACGGAGAAGGCGCGTGTCAGCGCAGGCGAGACGGCCAAAGGGACGCGCGTGGGGGCAGGACATGGAGCAGGGGCGGATTGAGGAAAGTGGATATGTTTGCGCACCTTGGGAGCCTCCTCGGCGGCAAGCCCAAAGGCGCGCCGGATGTTCTTGAACATACTATGCCGATGTAGCAGTGATGCCTAAAGAACGCGATCGGATACGAAAAAAAATGCTAACAATAAACAAGTTACAAGGCTCTACTCTCAAAAACAAGATTATAACAACGCAAAGAGCAGCGCAATCCTTCCGCCGTAGACTTCAAGGCGAAAATGTCCCGAAAGAAATCCATAGATCCACTGATACGCCCATGAGAAGAATGTACGGAGACACAGATAGACAATATGATGATTAATGAGCCGATCAGATTTTCAATCAATTCACACTTTTTGTTCCGAATTTTCCCCACCACCCGACAACACTATGGCGGACTACTACACCACAGAGTACTACTCGACGCCCATGGAGGCGGAGAACATCTACACCGTTCCCTTGCCGCATCGTCCGATCCGAAAGGACAACCGCACACTGACAGTCAAAGAGATGCGTCTGCGCAAATCGCCAATGGGCGGCATTGTCTCCGAACTCATGAGCGAAGGTACCGTCCCGTGCGTCGCGCCCATCCCCCCGTGCTCTCCGCTGTCCGTTTGCGCACCGCATTTGCATGACGTGTCATCTCCCCCATTTGCGATTCTTTGACCTCCCTCGTTTGCTCCGCCGTCTGCTCTCCCACACACTCGCTTCCGGTGTACTTTTTCATGCTGTTTTGGGTGTTTAGAGGGCTCGTGGCGATGCGCAAGCAATGCAAATGTCGTTTTCTCTTTTTTCTCTGACAGATCAATGACGTAGTTGATTTTTTGTTTGTTTCTCACTCTTCTGTTGTCTGTCTGTCTGTCTTCTTCTGTGCGCGTGTGTTCCTGGTGTTGCAGACGAGGAGAGCGAACAATCGGCATGCTGTGCGCTGGACATGCTGCTGCTTGAGAGCCCAACGGCCCGCGACGACTGTGTCTCGTTGGGCGCTGTGACGGCACTCTCTCGCATTGTGCTCGAAGGTCGCGGTCGCGATCTGCGCGAGGCCGCGTCGAGTGCCCTCTGGTCCTTGTGCACTGGATGTGCGGGAGCACAGGTATTGTGTGTGTGTGTGTGTGTGTGAGAGAGAGAGAGAGAGAGAGAGAGAGAGAGAGAGAGAGAGAGAGAGAGAGAGAGAGAGAGAGAGAGAGAGAGAGAGAGAGAGAGAAAGTGATGTTATAACGCAAATCAACTTTCTGTTTACACAGTTGCAAGTCATTGAGTATGCCAAGGGCTCGGTGGTCGAGAAGCTCCTGCATGACATGCTACACTCCAAGGACGCATCGTTGCGTCTCAATGTCACTGGTGTGTGTGCCACGATCAGCACCAAGCTGTCGGGGGCCGAGGCGTTGCGGAAAGCGGGTGGTGTATCGGCACTCATTGCCGCAGTCGACGACAAGGTCTTGGCGGTGCGCGAGCAAGCGTCTCTTGCCATCTGGGGCATGGCAGCTCTTGACCCCATTTCAAGAGTACGATAATTGTTTATATATATATATATTTTATGTATATATATATATTTTTACATTTTGGTCAACGTTCAATGCATGTTCCTCTCATGCCTTCTTTTGCACAACAGACTATGCTTCAGACGGGCGGCGGTGCCAAGCGATTGATTTCACTGTTGGGCGAAAATAATCACTCGACAGAGCTGAAGATGCGTGTGTGCGGAGCGGTGCGTGCACTGGCGCTGTCGTCGGAGGACGCCAAGGCAGTGCACAGTGGCATCGATGGGCTCATGAAGGTGCTCAACGACGATGACTATGACAAGCTGCATGACCCGCCCAAGAACACGGGACGTGTGCCGTCCAAGGGCAACAAGGACACTGGTGGCTCTGCTGCGCCTGCGAGTGCGCCGGTGGTTAGCAACGACAGCAAGACGGGCGCATCGCCCGAAATCGACTCGGTTGTGCTTGAGAAGGACAATGCGGCGGATCTGCTTTCGCTGCTGAAGAAGGAGCAAGATCCCGTCATTGTCAACCATGTGTGTGGCCTTGTTGCTATGCTGACCCAGTCCAAGCGGGGTCGTGACGACGTACCAACAAAAAGGAGAGAGAGAGAAGTTTCTGATCATTTTCTCTATGTTTGTGTGTCTCAGGTGTTCACCAAAGGTGGTCTCATGGTGCTCAAGGGACTGTTAGAGTCCGGCAAGGCAGTACAGTTTGCGTGTGCGGCCATCTTTGGTCTTACCTGCGTCCCCAAATACCAAGTACCTTAAAAGAAACACCCACTTACACAGTTCAAAAAAATGCGCTGGCATTCATTATTATTTCTCTCTATCACTTTGTATCTTTTCCCTCCTTTCTCTCTCTCTCTCTCTATCACTTTGTATCTCCCTCCTCTCTCTCTCACACTCTCTCTTCGCTTGTTCACTTTACTTAGATTGAGATTCTGAAACAATGTGTGATTCCCATACTTGTGAAGCGCCTGAGTAACCAGGAGGCGCCCATCACGCGCGGATGGACTGCAGGCGCACTCCGCAATCTCGCTCACAACGAATTCATCCAAGTAAAAAAAAAAAAAAAAAAAAAAAAAAAAGATTAGTGATTCTTATAACTTTATTTTTGTCCACATCTATAGAGTGCAATTTTCAAAGCGGGCGCTGTGCCTCCACTTTGCGCACAGTTGGTTTCGTTGGATTCGACTGCTGCCTGTAAGCGACATTGCGTGGTTGCGCTGTGGAATCTGGCGTACAACGAGCAAAACCAAATTGCCATGAGCAAAGTACACACCCACACACACACAGACAACCAAGACACACACACAGAGAGACTTATCACTCTTTCTATATGTGCAGGATGACCTTGTGATCAACTCACTGGCTAACATGCTGCGCTCTCACGACGCCGAGACGCGCGAAGGGACCATGGGCGCACTGCACAATCTGAGTGAAGTGCCGGCCAACCGAGCGCGCATTGTCAACGCACAGGCCTTCCCGCTTATCATCAGCTCGCTCCAAGATATCTACCCGCCTGTCGCCGAGCTCGCGGCCGCCGTCCTCTTCAACATGGCCGAGACGCCCGAGTTCCAGACTCTTATTGGCAAGGCCGGCGGCGTCGAGATGCTCGTCGGCCTGCTTGACTGTCCCACCGAGGACGTGCGCGAGAATGCCGCTGCGGCCCTCGTCAACATTGCGCGCGACAACCCCATGACCACACAGCTCGTCATTGACGCGCGCGCTCTCGCAAAGGCCAAGGTCTTTGAGGAGGTCAGCGAGAACTTTGCTCGGCTCGTACTCATTGCCGAGAATAAGCTCAGCGAGCGCGAGTACGAGAGCATTGACGACGAGCTCAGGCTCGACGGAAAGGCCTCGACAACACTCATGCTTTAACCACACACATACACAGTCATAATTTTCATCTTATTAGCGGAAAAATGGTTTTTTTTCTTTTTTTATTATTCTATTCGACCTTGATCAGACCTTGAGAGAGATCTTAAGGAAGTCGTCGTACGAGAGAGTAGCGTATCCCTGGCCCTGAGTGTCGCGCTGACGGAACTGCTCGCTGAGGTGACGCAGACGAATTGTGAGTGCGATAAAGTCGTCAAACGTGATATCGCCAAGGCCGCGCTTAGAGTATCGCTTGATAATGATGTTGCCCGCCTGTTGCGACACGTTGTAGCCAAAGCTTACAATGGCCTGCTGCAATTCAGAGGGATTGATGGTGCCGGACCTATGATCAAGGAGGACACAATACTTAGTGCGTTGTTTTCTGGTGCTTGGGGTAAGTACTGGTCTCGGTCGTAGTAGAGGAATGTGGTCTTCCACTGCGTGAGCGACTGCCAAAGGCGCTGGAATTCGGGAAAGTTCATGGTTCCTAAGCGACGACACAAAAAAGGAAAGATGAGAGAGAGAGCGCGCG
The DNA here is from genome assembly GCA_943704425.1 of Ministeria vibrans ATCC 50519. Classification (NCBI taxonomy): domain Eukaryota; class Filasterea; order Ministeriida; family Ministeriidae; genus Ministeria; species Ministeria vibrans. The sequence goes on from CALSCP010001922.1 coordinate 31,790, forward strand.
CGAGAGAGAGAGAGAGCGAGTCGGGGTGTTACACACATCACACACACACACACACCACACAAAGACACACACACACCACAAAGACACACACACACACCACAAAGACACACACACACATACACACACAAAGACACACACACACACACAAAGACACACACACACACATACACACACACTCCCTCGCAACGCCAAACGCATACCGGAATGGTCGTCGTCCAGCATGCCAATCATCAGGCGGCAGGTCTCCAGGCTAAACTGCTTCTCACCGCAAAACCCCGAGCGGGAGATGCACTACAAAAGACGCAAGAGAGAGAGAGAGAGAGAGAGCGAGCGAACGTCGAGAGCGATACAGAAAAAAAAAAAAAAAAAGATCGGGTTTGAGTAATGTTGTCGGTGGGTAAAGAGGTCGCGTTACAGTCTGGAGCTCCTCGGCATCAATAACACCGTCGGCGCCCGCGACTTGCGTGAAGTAGGGCCACCTATGAGACGGAGAGAGTGAGACGAGAAAACGAAGCGAACTTATTTCCATTACATCGGGTCAACAGCACCCGGAGCGCCCACAGGGGGGCCAGCGTATCCAGCGGTGTAAGCCATTTTATCAATTGGTTCGAGAAAAAGAAAAGCAAAAAAAGGGACAGTCTGTTCTAACAAATAACAATCTAATTGCGGAATGAATAGATTACAGTCTGTCCTGTTCGTTAAGTCTCTTCAATGTCAGCCAAGAAATCACCCTCGTCAAAGCTGCCGTCACTACTGGCAGGAGATTGACCCTCGAGATAATCCTCCTCGTCAATTCTTCTCCGCACACAATCACCCTCGTCCTCATCGTTCTCCTCTTCGCTTCGTCTCCTCTTCATCCCTCGCGTCTCCTCCTCCTCCTCCTCCTTTTCCTTTTCGTCATCATCCACTTCCTCTTCTTCATCATCTTCTTCCTCATCGTCGTCGTCCAACTCTTCAAACTCGGCCCGCAAAGCATCAGCCTCAGTGATCGTTACAGCCGCCTCAATTGCGTTGCGCGGGAGCACAGTGTACTTCTACATACGTACCATCCATAAACAATAATCACTGGAAGACACTTGCCGTACCGGTACTCCGTCAAGCCAAAAAAGAGCCTCATCCATACGTTCACAGACGGCACAGCTGCGCTGGAGCCATTCTTTTGTCACAATATACACTTCCTAAACAGAGAGAGAGAGAGAGGTGTGTGTGTGTGTATGTGTGTGGGTCAGTCGGACGGACGGTCGGTCGATCATCCGTGTGTGATATTAACCTGTCTGCTCTGTGCATGGACGACCTTCTCAGTGCCAGCGCGTGCGGCAATGAGATGCGTGACGCTCGACGTGAACTGCGTATGGCACTGTGCACCATGAGCAAGTGCCATACGCCACAGCGGATGCTACACACACACACACAGACACACGCAACTTTAAGCCAACGTGCTCTTATTAAAAAAGTGATACCTGAGTGGCGTCAGACTGCACTGGAATAATCCCGGAGAAGCACAGGTGGCAGTGCGCAAGTACTGCGCTGCGCTGTTTCGCGAGCACAGTGCCCACCCGCACGTCCGTCTCTCCTGCATCGTACGCCGCAAAGAATTCACTGTGTGTGCGCTCCAGAATCTTCTCAATGTCCTATAAGGGATGATCAATGCACAAATAGACATGTTTGAGTGGTATTGGCGATGTAAAATTCATAATATTGTCATGTATCGTGTTGTGCTGTACTTGAAGGTGCGTGTCTGTGTCGGAGGGCCGTGGAATGGCAAACACAATCAGAGGCACAATAAGCTGTTCAACCGTAAGCACAAGCGAATGACTATATATATACACACACAATGACTCAATATCACAGGTGATTTTAAAGTCTTTTCTCTTCTACCCGTCTGGAAGGGACGTGCGATGGGCAATCCAGTCGCGTGCAAGTGCTACGGCATCCAACCACCGGTCCTCCTTGAGTCGTTCAACAATGCGTGTTGCCAGCTCACTATGGTTATGCACCTTTTCAACACGCAATCGCTCTGTGCTTGCCTCCACTTCATCATTCGATGCATCTCCTTTTTTGCTCTCCTCAAGCAGAGCCTTCAGACGCGATTCCCCTTTCTCGTGCCATTGCTTGCGCTCTGCGTGTGTGGGGCCACGGAAAAAAAAGTAACGTTCCACTAGTACAAGACCTCCAAAGCCATTCCACACGTCAGGCGTATCGTCAATCACACACACCATCTGGTCTCCTAATAGTGTGCATTTGTGAGAGACTTGTCATATGAAACCGTTGCACCTACCCGCTGGAAACAAGTGACGCATCTGCAGGTCCTTCTTGGAGCGATGGATGGCCTCGTCTGCGGTGATGATGCGCCCTTGGAAGAGTTTTCCCGTTGGATCAATGATACGCGCAACCTAATAGTGTGTTAAATTGAAGAGAGTGAGTGACACACAATTATCATGTGTTCAAGTTGTGACACACCTCCATTGCGTAAACACGCACTCCCGCGGTGAAAATGTGCAGTTCAAACTTCTCATTGAGCGCCTCAAGCATCGCACGCGCATCTATAACAATAACGGTTATAATTATTGGTAACATCGGTGCATAGCCTTCGTGGTGTTTTTCCCTTACGCGGTCGCACTTTAACAAAACTGTACTGTGGCGGGTCATAGAGCGCAATCAGGTGAAGATCGAGTGCGTCGCCCTCTCGCTCGCACCAGTTGCGCACCCACGGATGGTTTGGCTCGGGGACTGTGTGAACCACAGTGTGATCAAGATCCACGACCAGGGTGAGACGACGCGTTGATATTTGTCGTTGCAGTTCCGACGTGCCCATCTCCACTGCCATCTACCAAGGGTGAGACGCTAGTCAGCATCCCTCCCAATAGAGCACAACAATGACACAAAAAACCAAAACAAAATAAAACGACCTACTTCTTTGTTCATGCGAAGGGCCGGATTGTCGTGCAACACCATGAGACTTTCGGAGTCCTTCTTGACATCTCTGTCGCCAATGTCAGTCTCGCCTGCCCCTTCTTTGGTTGTGTCTGCACCACAAATGGTACACATGGGGCCCAGACGCATGTGGTGATCACACGTGAACCGAACGCGCGCCACGATGGCCCTACAATGAGAATGGACGCGTGAGGAAACAGTGCGTGCGCTCCATGTCAGCACTTTCATCGCCGAACCCTTGCACGACAGCGTCTCCTTCTGCCTTGAAAAGCTCCTCCACGGTTCCTAACAAGTCTATTTTCCATTTCACGTCCTTGGCGCGCCCTCCTCCACCTGAAATGGCGCAATAAAAGAGTCGATGAGAGCGAATGCGAACACACCAAAAGCGAACCTGGTCTCGCAATTGAAAATACGACTTCATTCCTGCAACACTCCTGCCCCTGTGCCTTGTTTACTTTAGAAAGTGTCCCGGGACAGGGTGCCTGCAAGTCAATCGTTGGCATGGAATCTAAAAATTTATAAATTGTGAAATGAAGAACTAGTGAACTCGGCAGATAGTAAAGTGATGTGGAAGTGATCAATCATGAATCAAACAGTTTGTTACATGCTGCCGTCTGTGCTGGCCGTAGTACGGCGACTAGTGTACACTCTAGTGTTTCTAGGATCAATTCTTCTGATCAATGATATCGTTCCGCTTCCATACATGGTACATCGCATCTTTGTGATCTCCGTGCTCTTCTCCTGACTCCCACGCCTTCTTTTTTTTGTCGCGCTGTAGGACGAGCCGTTCCATGTGGGCCAGGCACAGGCGTACTGTCGCGGGAATTGGTCTCATTGGGACCCGATGATCACAACTCCGCCCGGATTGTACGTTGCGTCGAATGCTCTTTTGCGACCGCTCATCGCAGTTGGGCTGGTCGACAGCGGCTGTTCGACCGTGGCATTGCGTGCCACCGTGTCTGCAATGTTTGTCGCCAGCGTGGCCGTCATCTACATGCTCCTGTCGCAGCGTGCGCAACAAGGGCCGTGTGCGCTCCTCATCGAGGCCATGGTCATCGCTGCCTTCCCGCTGCACTACTTCTTCTCCTTTCTCTACTACACAGATGTGCTCTCGACTACACTCGTTCTCCTGTCTATTGGTCTGGCGCACCAGCATCGTCACCCAGTGCTCTCAGCCACAGTGGGCGCCCTGGCCGTGTGTGTACGCCAAACCAATGTGGTCTGGGTGGCCTTTGCCGCCGCACTGCAGCTTCTGCCTCTCCTTCCCGCACGTCCCTCTCTCTTCCGCGACCCTATTCGTCTTCTTGTGAATCGACCACTCACAGTATTGCTGCGTCTTCTTCCACACGCTCTCGTCTGTCTTGTTTTTGTCTTCTTTGTCATTGCCAACAATGGAATCGTCTTAGGTGAGCCAAAGAGGCCCCTGTTTTTTTTGTTTTTTTTTGTTTTGTTTTGAATGTATCTTCTCTTGTGCTACAGGCGATCGCAGTGCGCACCAAGCCGTCTTCCATCTTCCGCAGCTATTCTACTTTGCTCTCGTGTCGTGCGCCTTCCTCTTCCCCTACACATTCACCCCAAAAGCCCTTTTCTCCCTTGCACGTTCCGCACTACGGTACACACCTAAATATATTTTCCCCGCTCACTCATTCACCCACTGCACTCTGTCTATAGACACCCCTTTGTGAGTGTTGTGGCCATCACAGTCATCGCCCAGGCCATTCGGCTCTGGTCGTTTGCGCACCCGTATCTGCTCAGTGACAACCGTCACGTTCCTTTCACTCTCTGGCGCCATCTTCACCTCCTCCACTCCCCTCACCTTCCTGTTGCCTTAGCTCCCGTTTATACCGTCGCCCTTGCCCGTCTCTACTCCCTCCTTCTGGCTGCCCCCCGCTCCTCCCACTGGCTCCTTCTCTTCGCCGCTGCCACGGCTTCCGTCCTTATCCCTGCCGGTACTCACGCGCACACATTCACTTCATCGCATCCTAACGTCTTTCTTTTCTTTCTCCTTTACAGGTCTTATTGAATTTCGCTACTTTGTCATTCCCTATCTTCTGCTACGGTCAGTGATTTCACTCCTTCCTTTCTCTCTCGCCAAGATCTGACACCTTCTACTTTTATTAGTGTATCACTTGTACCCTCCATGCGACAGCTTCTTGTCGAGCTGCTTCTCTATGTATTCATCAACTCCGTCATGCTCTATCTCTTTCTCTGCCGTCCCTTTGTGTGGAGTCACGACCCCACTCAGTCCCTTCAGCGCATTATGTGGTGAAATCACTCTCTCACACTGTTGTACTCCAAAAAGAAACCTTTCCATCACTTTCCTTTGAATCAATCAATTAGACTGCAAGAACACAGAATATCCTGCTCATCGAGTCACGTTTTGCCATGAGTTATTAGTATTTCTGTTGATTGATTGTGTTACATGTTGTACAAAAAAAGAATTTCAGTCTGCTCAATCGCTCTCCTTCCGCTTGCTCTTTTTCGACTTCTTAGCCTTCTTCTTGGCCTGAACACTGTCGGTTGTCGATGCCTGCGTCGCTGCAGAAGGTGCCGGTGGGCTCAGAGACGCTCCACGCGACGACGTGCTCGCGGCCAAACGCTTCTTCCTTTCGTCCACTCTGCGCGCTCTGAGACGCTTTGCCGCTTCGATCGCGACCGCCGGGCGCTGTGCAGGGTCTATTCCGGTCATGGACGCGTAGAGCGTGTCGAGCTGAAAGCAAACGGCGTCGCTTGGCAACAGTTTGCTCGGGGCCGACGACATGTCGTGAAGAAACACCGAAAGAAGATCGGAAATCTCGTCGGCGCTGGCCGAGCGCTTGCGAATCACTTCGGCAACGTCCATCTTGATCGTTGAGGAGAACAGAAGTATTAAAATTAATTAATTTTTGATTTTACATATGCCACTTACTCGTGAGTCGCCATATAAGTCGCCAGACTTTAGACTCTTCACTCTTGAGTCTTGACTGAGTTGACTCTTGACTCTTGACTCTTGAGAGAGAGAGAGAGGGAGAGAGATAGATGAGGTATTTTTAATAATAAGTCTCATTGTTTCACACACACAGTTTTTACTCACGTCTTTTTAGTTTTTAGTCATTATTTTTTGTCTAATGCAATGAGATGACGAGTCGACCGACAAAGTGCGCACCGCTGGCTGTTGTGGTGCTTCTTAGCATCTTGGGTGTGCTGTATGTCGTGAAGGAGAGAGAGACGGCTCCGGTGCGCCAGTGGAGGTTTACAAGTGATCCTGCAAACCTGGTGAGTGTGTGTGTGTCTCTCTCTCACACTCTGTCTCCTATTCTGACACGCTCTGTCCACCTCTGAAACCACAATGCAGCCCACGGTGTTTGTCGTGACGCCTTCAAACCCTGGCGTGCTCCAGCTGGCGCACTTGACCCGCATGGCCTCGACACTTGTCGTTGCAGGAAACGTCCACTGGATTGTTGCAGAGGATGCCTTTGTACAGGTAGTATAGTTAATTATACTAATTGTTTTATTTTGTGTGTGGGTTTTTTGCTCGATCCACACCCATTGCTTGTATTTTCAATGCTACATCACACAATTCAAACCACTAATAATTATTGTCAATATATAACTCATCTCATTGTGTCTGCAGAGCGCGTCTGTCGCTGCGCTGCTACGGCGAAGTGGCCTCCGCTACACACACCTTGCCTCCAGGAGCGCCCTTGTGGTTACAGATGCGTCGATTCCGCGGTATAAGCATCCGCGAGGAGTGGACCAACGCAATGAAGCGATTATGTTCAGTACGAACCAAGCTTGAGAATGGTGCTAGAGACACAGTCCAACTGAAACATCAAAAACAGTTCGTCAGCATTTGCGTCCCTTGTCTGGCGCGGTACTGTTTGCAGACGATGACAACACATATGATCCTGAATTGTTTCATTTGATTGCGTAAGCAACAACAACACACACAAGAGTGAAAAAAATATGATAAAATAATACTATTAATGAAGGGAGAAAACGAAACGCGCAAGCACATGGCCTGTGGGTCTTGTGGGTGGACTATTATACGAGGTATGCTGCTACTTACCTGGCAGTGGAAAATAGAGAGTAAAAAGAAATAGGATTTGATCGTTCTTCCTAGGGAGTGAGTGAAGGAAAGTTTCGTGTTGAGTGGCACAAGGAACGACCGTTCCCCATTGACATGTGTGGTTTTGCAGTGCACGTGAGCGAGCTCCAAAGTGCGATACAAGCAAGTTTCCCATCCACTCGACTCATTTATTGTGTTTGATAGGGCGCGACAAGACTCCTCTGTTCTCAAGCGACTCTGCGCGCGGCATGCTTGAGTCGGACTTTCTCTCGCACATTGTCACGTCCAAAGACCAACTCGAAGTCATCGAGCCGACGCCCCAGCGTCTGCGCGTACTAGCCTGGCACACACGCAGTGAACCGCCTGAATTGGCGCGCGAAACTGACCTGCAACAGAGTGAGCCGCACTGGCCGCACTATTGGGTCTGACAAGAGCAGAAGCAAAGGCTGTATAATATTTGAAACGTGTCTGTGTGTGTGTAATTCGTATAATTATTGTTGTGTTTTTTTCTTGTTGTTGTTGATATCAGTACGCCACCCTTTTCCACCTTGTGTTCTCTCAATCCCTTCGTGAGAAATCGTCAAATTTGATTCTCAAAGCAAACGCACAGTCTTTTAAGGCCTTCTCCGTCTTTCTGCATCGCTTGTATTCTGCAGAATCAGAGGATCAGGCTACAGTGGTACACTAACACCAATGGGGTACGCACCGTGGTTGCTGGCAGCAAGACACTGCCACTGCTTTGTAAACTCCTCGTTGCAATTCAGTTTGAGTTGGTTGAAGCTGGACACAAATTATTGCATGTGATGATGGAAGTGTGTGAGAGGGCGATTGTTTTCCTCTCCTGACGACACTTACAGAGTCAACGCACACTTGGTGACAGCAACACCCTCCGGCAGGCATTCTGATGCATCTGTAGCGCGGCGACACAGCATGAAATCGTCACAGGCGCCCTTGCATTCGGCGCTTAAAAACGGTGCGGCGGCCGCCAACACTGCCGACGTCGCCCTCAGCTCCTACGGTCGCGTAGCGAACGGAAGACGTCAATATCACACACTATTGCCAGCATATGGAAGGGTAAATGGGACAGGCGGCGGCCGATTGGACGCAATTGGAGCGAACAGAGAGAGAGAGAGAGACTAAGTTTTTTTTTTTTTTTTTTTTTTTTTTTTTTTTTTTTTTTTTTTTTTTTTTTTTTTTTTTTTCGA
>CALSCP010001922.1:41275-51945 GCA_943704425.1 Ministeria vibrans ATCC 50519
GTCGCATCTTCGTCAAAATACTGTACTCTCCCACCTTGGCATTGCCTACGCCTCGCATAGTACACCCTATGTCACTCACCCCCACTGTGTCTCCTCTTCTCTTTAGGAACAATTTTGAATTAAATTCGGTTGTGTATCTGTTCAACAACGCCACCAAACTGTTTACGCCCTACCAGTCCATCCCCACTGCTGGCGGTGTAAGACACTCTCAAACTAAGCACGCACAACGCTCACACTCTGTGTAATCACTTTTTTATCACTTTGCATCTTTTCTCCCTCCCTTCTCTGTAGCGGGATTTACATGCCTTCAATGTGTCCAATCAGTGGTACCTTGTGACTGCCAACAACGACAATGGCAGTTCGCAGTTCCTAAACTCGCAGCTGTTCCGCTTCACCATTGGCCAAGGGTTCATTTTGACCCAGTCCATTACAACGTTTGGACAGCAAGACTGGGAGACGATCATCTGGGACGGCCATGTCATGCTTTTTGGCGCAGAGCACTACGAAGAAAACCACTCCACTGGCTCGTGGCAGGAGCTTACCGTGTAACCCTATTATTACAATCTTCTATTATAAATCACTCCAGCAATCTCCTATTTTCTGCATTGAAAGAACTGAAGGAAAGGAAGATCATTCATCACTAATAATTGACATTTCAAATAAATTAATTTCAATATTTTCACTCCCCTGATGGCCAACCTCCTTGTTGGCGACTACGGAAGTAGTAGCAGCGATGAAGAGGACTCTGCTGTAAAGGCGCCGACCGCATCGACTGCTCGTATCCAGCAGCAGCGGGTCGAAAAGGGTATTGTTGTGAAGGGACGATTGTCTCGCTTTGATCGCTTCTTTTTCTCGTAGAACAACTGCGGCGAAAGCTACTCTCCGTGCCTACCGTTCACAAGGTATGCATCGCCACGACACACGCTCGTATTCATTGGTTCTGCTCCGTTTTTTTTCCATATCTCATTGTGTGGCGCAAAAGGACACTCTCAACGACAGCGACGACGACGACCCAGCACCCGCGCCCGCTGCCCCACTAGATGCATCGGACGGACTTGCTTCTATGCTCCCTGCTCCGAAACACGCTCGCAAGTAAGAGGCTCTCTGACAGTTCCTTTTTTCCATTTTTATGTGCTGTAACGCACTTTGACTGTAGGTCGAAAGTATCCGTTGACGCGACGTCTGCCGCATCAAGCGCGCCAACGCGCCAATCCAAGCCCAAGGGGCTTGTGCCCTATGTGCTGTCAAAGAAGAAGCGTAAGGGTGGGGCCAGCGCAGGCGGAGGCGAAGAGGACGACAACGACGACGATGCGCCCTTCTTCACCATGGGGGTTGCTGCACAGGATGCAGCCGCCAAGAAGAAGCGACAGGGTGCTCTGAAACGCAAAGCGCGTGAAGCAGCGCAACAGGCACAACATCAGCGTGAGGAGGAGGGGCACAACAACGATGACGGTGGGCATGGCGACGACGGCGTGACTGCCCCTTATCCGTCTGCCGCCAACGACACAAACGACGACTACGACGCGTACGAGCAGGGCCGAGTTGCGCCTGTTGTCGAATATGGCGTACGTGCCACTCCCGTTGGCGAAACGACACAGGCCATTCCCGCCGAAGCTGTACGAAGCGCATTATTATTATTATTATTATTATTATTATTATTATTATTATTTTTACTTTGTTTTGTACGTGTGTCGTCGCTGAACACTTCTTTTTGTCTTTAGTTGGCAATGTTTGAGCCGAATCGGAAGCGCAGACGAGCGGGTGCAGAAGAGTCCCTTGTGGCAATTCGAGCCATTGACGACGGCGAGCGCATGCGTGACGCAGAGGTCAGTACTCTCACACACACACACACACACACATGACTAATTCATTCCACTCATCTCACTGTCACTTTTGTAGTCCTTCCGTGAGCGAATGGGACCCGATGCACTGCCCACACACGTTGGCACTGCAGGTGCTTCATCAGTTGCCAAGCAACGTCATCAACTGTCCTACATGGCAGCAACGGTAACGCACACACACACTGCTCTGTGTGGTGTTTTGTGACATTGGTTTCTTCTCACTCTTTCTTTGTTTCTTCTCACTCTCACGTTGTTTCTTTCTCCTTCCTTTTTCTCTTTCCCGCAGGCTCAAGCACGCGAAGGCGAAATTGAGCGCATGTGGGCGTCAGGCAAGGCCAATCGACAGATGGCGGGAGCTCGATATGGATGGCGCTAGCAAATTTCACCTCACCACTCTTTCTCTCTCTCCATCACTGTGTATCTTTCTCTCTCTCTATCACTTTGTATTCCTCTCTCTCTCTATCACATTGTGTCTTTCTCCTCTCTCTCTATCTCTCTCTCTCTTTCACAACTATGCAACTTTTTCACTGTGCGTCTTATTATTCTTTTTGAAGTAAAGAAACACAAAGTTTTTAGACAGAATGAAATCGACCGAGGAGGAAGGCAAGAGTAGTGGCGCACCAAATGAGATACTCGGGAGGAAAGAGGGAGCGCCAACGAGTGGTGGTCGAGTTAGAAATGTGCAGGTTGGACAGAGAGGCAAACTGATTAAGACCTGGATGATCTCGCCCGAGAGCCATGAGGTACTCTTGGGGGCGTCTGCGCGCCCACCAGCGATGAGGATGGGTGCTGGTATCAGAGTTGAAGGCGTAGGTAAAGAGGCGGACGCGGATACGGTCGAGTGAGACAAAGGATGACGATGAGGAGTTTGGAAGGCGCATAAGGGTGAGAACGTCGGGGGATGAGTGGAGGAGATGAAAGAGGAGCGATATGAGCCAAGGGTTTTGCTCGTGCGTGCCCAGCGCAGCGAACCATGCTTGCCAGTCGAGGCGAGGCATGTGGCCCAGATGAAAGCGTGGCGCGGCGTCGAGTGCGTTGGGTTTGTACTCGAATGGGATGAGATTCCACTCCGTGTCGTCTGCTGACTGGTACTCCAGGATGATCTCGGGGCGTCCGTGAACGCCCGTCATGCGGCGGAAGAGCCCGTAGGACGAGGTGACATGCCACGGGTCGAGCAGGCGTGCGGGTTGCACGGGTAACTGAGAGTACGTCTTAAGGTCAAGTTCGCGTGAGAAGGACGCAGAAGAGGAGAGGAGGATGAGAAGAGCGGCACAGGAGACGCACAGGGTACGCGCAAGAGAGACTCGCGAGTCGCGTGAGAGGTAGAGCTGATGGAGACAGACAAAGAGGAGAGAGACAGCACCCAAGGCAATAGAGAGAGGCACAAGAATGGCCAAAAACTGTTTAAATTCCGACATGGTAAACACAATCTGAGAGGAGAGGTACCAATGACCGTCCAAATGGAGATTGAGTGAAAAGTAGTCGATGGTGTGCTTGATGAGGGTCGCCATGACCACAGCGGTGATAGTCTGCGAGAGGAGGGTGGGCGTGCGAGCGGGGGGTGGCGGTGAGGATGGAGAGGGTGAAGGAGCGGGAGGAGACGAATCGCCGTCGTCGGGTGTGTCATCGTTGAGGAGCGACAAACAAAGCACAAGCGTGAGTAGATTGAAAAAGCCATAGTTACCGGTGATGATGATGAGAAATTGCAAGAGAATTTGCCCGGCAAATGCAATGAAGCGTAGCTGATGGGTGCCCACAAAAAAGAAGACGGGCAGCGCGATTTCAATGACAAACGTGGCGACGACAGAGAGTGCGTGGAACCACTGAGGAAAATAGTGCGCTGCGTAGTAAGCAGCTGAAGTCGGCAAGCACTGTGTCTCGTAGTGGTAGTCCAATGCAGTCAGACCCCACCAGGTGGGACAGTCGCTTAAGAGCTTTACTGCGCCCGACATGACCATCAATTTGAACAGAAGTGCGCGCAGAAGAAAGAGCGGAATAGGTGAGTCGCGACGACGCGGACTGCCGCGCAAGGAAAAGGGCGCAAGCAAGATGGCAAGGACACCCGTCTCAAGCAACAGAATGTCCCACTGAAACGAAAGGAAGGTCTGGCCCACCGAGAAGAGCGACAGGTAGAGCAGATAGAGTGCGAGAAAGACAAACGCCGACAAGCTCAAACCCGACGCAGTCACAAAGCTCAGCACAATGCCCACCACACACATCTAAGCAAAGGAAAGACAAAACACAAAAAAAAAACAAAAAAAAACACATATAATGATAGAGAGGAGTAAGTGCGAGTGTGTGGCTGGCTCGGCTCGTACGACGTCCATCATGGCGTCGACCGTCAGCCCCACCGCCGGCGCCCACCACAGCAGCGTCTTGACTCGCCCAAAGTTCTCAAAGGCTCCCTCAACAGTGGGTGTTGCGCCACCACTCACTCGCTTCAGAAACTCCGTCGCAGGCAGAATGCCATTGGACCTGTACAGTTGTGATGAGAAGTCAGTGCGACAAAACTGAAACGAAATTTACGATTAAAATTGTTTATACTTTATACCCGAGCAATCCTGGGAGCTGTGTGAACAGCGATATGAAGGCGCACAAGTAGCACACACCGATGCCTCGTAATATTAAGCGTGGAACTTGCATTTGAAAGAAATGATTAATAGAAAAATAAATAAAATTAATCAATAATTAATAATTATTATCATAATGTTGAAATATTTTTTAATCCGATAAGAAGAAATGAAGCATAAAAATTAAGTCACAACTCACAAGCGAACAATTTATTATAATCCGTCCGCCATACTAATAATTATCCGATATTCGATAAAGTTGAAAAAAAAAGTTCATACAAAAGGTAAGATTTTTTACTTCTTCTTGCCCTTTCCCTTCCCTCTTCCACCCCATCCTCCGCGGCCGCCGCCACCGCCACCACCACCGCCACTTCTTTGCTGTCGAGGTGCACTTCCGCTACCACCTGCACCGCCCGCGCCGCCACCGCCGCCACCGTTCTTACGCTCACGGAACCCCGGCATGAATCCCATTCGACGCTCGCCGGGTCGCCCACCACGATCGGGCACAGCGCCAATCACCAGCTTTTGCAGTCGTGTGTGAGTCTTGCGACGCACCGACACATCGCTAGTTTTAACAATGCGCGTCAGGTCGACTCGCGCAGCAGCCACATCATACAGATTGACACCACAACTCGCATTAAGACCCCTTCGCTCCAGCGCATACGCCGCCCACGCGTCGTCGTGATGGTCGCCCGCTTGCTTGCTCCACTGAAACGACTGCACTGTCACATCCAGTCGCTTCAGCAGCATCTCTCGCCGCGTCGCATACTCACTCTGTAGTGCCTCATTGATTCTCGCCAGTTTCTCCTACACAACACACACACACACACACACACACATTTCCTATTAAAAAGCGACCAAACCACAAGTTTTTTCCCGTTACCCATTGCTCTGCAGTAAGGTCGCGCTCAAGCAGCGGTGCGCCAATAAACGCCGGCGGGACCTGCGCAACGAGCTCGCCCAGTCGTGCGTTGATGCGTGCCATCACCTCTGCGCCATTGTCGCTTGTCACGTCGGCCACGGTGGGCGCAGGCAGGTTGAGTGACAGACACAAGCGGATGAGTTGTTGGCTGCACTGTCCTTCGAATGACTATGGGCGAACGAGGTGAGAATGAGGAAAGTTCCGTCTAAGACGTTGGTCGCTGCGCTTACGGTGTTTTGAGGGTCCATTGAGTTGCGCTCCGCAACGCGAAGCATGTTTACCGCCTGCAGTTCGGTAATGAGAAACTCTACAATGAGCGAACGGTTGGTGGCGTCTGCCAGTGACTGTGCGCCGTCTTGCTCGAAAAACTCAAAAGGACACTCTACACACACATGAAAAAAAAAAAATGTCAAGTCTCAGAAGTGACACACAAAAACGGATAGAAAAGACCACCGAAAACTTACTAAAGGACGACAAAAAGGTAGAGAGTTCAACAACAAAGACACCCTCGTCGACGGGGAGGTCGCAGGAGATGGCGCACTCGCCTGCATTGCTTCCCGTCGAGCGGGAGAGTTGTGCAACCATTTCGGACACGAGCACGACAAAAGCCTACAGACGGAGAGGAGGCTCAGGGAGGGTGCTTGGGGAGGCAGTGTGGGAGGCAGGGGAGGCGATGGGGTGGGGCGAGCGTGTCTGTGTGAGTGTGTGTGTGAGTGTTTGAGTGTGAATGGTTGATGAAAAGAAGCAGAAAATGGATCGACAATGGCAAGCAGAGGACTCGACAGCGATCCGAACGCAAGTGAGGGCCAATGCCACAAGGGAGAGCGGGGGCTGAGAGAGATGTGGTTACGTGGGGCGGAGGCCAAGAGAGGACGGCATTTTGCAATAGTCTTCCGTCGTTCATTGGGGTCTTGATGCCGAGATCGTCGAGGGACGCAGCCAAGTCATCGTAACGATCGTCTTCCATAGCTGCTGGTACGGATATGAGACAATTGATTGATGATTCTTTGAATAAATTTAAAATAATTATTATTATAATAATTATATTTTTGGTAATAATTTTATTATTATTAATTTTATTCAACTGCAAAAACGACGGCCGATCGCGCAGGCAAGTAGGCATAAAAATGGTGCTGACGACCACACCAGGACTCGTTGGTGGTAAAGTGATCAACTGCAGCGCCACTTGTGACACGCGCATGTCCACCATAGTCGGACTCGTCCGTAGAGAGCACAACGCGATACCTAATAATTAGTACAGCATCAGCGCTATAATAACTATTATGCGTCATTGTTGTAAGGGTACTTTCCGGGCGTGTCAGTAGGCACACGATAGTCTGTAAGCGACTGTGACGGATGGAAGTTGAAGACAAACACAAGACGAGCGCGCTCAAACACAATAATTTTGTCCTGTTCGTGCTTGAGACTGACATAAGCGGGAAAGGCTGTGATCCACTTATGGTGTGTCTCCGTCGCATTGAGAGCCGCATCAAAGGCATTGAGAAACTTGTAGCGCAGCAGTGGGTCGTCAGGAAGGTTCCACTGGCGTCGTGCGTGTGCATAGCTCCACCCATTGCCACTACAGAGGAGGAAACAGTGAGAGAGTGAGGAGGAACCGATTTGATAGAGAGTGAGAGAGAGGGAGAAACAAAGCGATAGAGAGAGAAAGCAAGTGATAAAGAAAGAGAAACAAAGTGATATAGAGAGGTAAACAACAAAAAAGAGAAATAAAGAGAGGGTGTGTGTGAGAGAGAGCGATGCGCTGTGAATGGGAATTTGAATGTGTTTTACACTCGAGGAAAGTCGAGCCACTCGGGGTGACCAAACTCATTGCCAATGAAGTTGAGCCAAGCACCGGACGAACCGAGTGCGTGAGTGAGCAGACGGATCATCTTGTGCAGAGCCAGTCCACGATCAATCACGGGAGTTAACTCGCTGAGCACAGACATGTGGGTGTACCTACGACACAAGTGCACACAGATACAACGCAGGGTGAGAAACACAAAGGTCACACACACACACACACACACACACACACACACACACACACACACACACACACACACACACACACACACACAACAACAACAACAACAACAACAACAACAACAACAACAACAACAACAACAACAACAACAACAACAACAAAATGTTCAGTATACGGTACATTTCTTTGTCCATGAGCCAAAAGGCAAGCGTCTTGTCGCCCACGAGTGCCTGGTCATGACTCTCCACATACGCCACCGTCTGCTCGTCGCTCCGTCGGTTTGTCAGCGTGTGCACAATGTGGCCCATATCCCACTGCTCGTCGGGAATCTCCTTGACAAGCTCAATCCATTTGTCAGGAATCGCCTAATTTCATAACAGTGAGTGAGTGGGTGAGTGAAACAAAGGAGTGAGACAAATGAGTGAGTAGAGCTACCATTGCAAGTCGCATGTCAAAGCCCAGTCCGCCCTCTGCGACGGGACGACATAGTGAGGGCATTCCACTCACATCCTCTGCAATGGTAATCATATCCGTTTGCATTTCGTGCAGAAGCGCATTAGCCAGTTGCAGATACACACACGCGTCTTCATCAACCTATCGCACACCCAGTAAGAAAGACAATACTTACACGCACACACATACACACACACGCAGCACATTATATTATAATGTTCACCTGATCGCCAAAGTACTCAGGATAGCCACCGGCAAAGGAAGTGCCCAGTCCGTGATGTTTGTACAGCATCGATGTCACCTGATGAACAAAACGGAGTGTATGTGTGTGTATGTGTGTGAGAGAGAGGTGGCAATGTTGAAGGAATAGTTGCGACTGATGTTTACCCCATCAAAGCGAAACCCATCAAAGGCAAATTCGTCAATCCAAAAGACCAAATTGGAGAGTAGGAAACGCAGCACTTCCCAATGACCATAGTTGAACACGCGCGAGTCCCACGCGGGATGAGTGCCCCTGGGCCCATCGTGGAAGTACTGTTCGCCATGGTGTCAATGTCAGTATGTGTGTGTGTGTGTGTGTGTTTTTTTTTACTTGGTGACTGGTTCCATCCCATTGGTTGAGTCCATCGAGAACATTCTTGGATGCATGACTATGAACAATGTCAAGCAACACCTACAAAAAATTATAGGGTTAGTGTTACAAGGTAACATTCTTTGACAACCATACTTTGATTCCAAGAGAATGCGCCGTGTCAATGAGTCTTTTGAGCTCGCGAGGCGGACCATAACGGCTGCTGGGTGCAAAGAAGGATGTGACCTGGTAGCCAAATGAGCCGTAGTACGCGTGCTCCTGAATGGCCATCAGCTGAATCACATTGTATCCCTAATCCAAATCTCATTCAGTCCTGAATCTCTCACTCATCCTCACACTCACTCCTCTTTCTCTCCATCACCTTGGTTTCTTTCTTTTTTTTTTCTCTCTCTATCACCTTGCTTCTTTCCCCCCTCCTCTCTTTCTCTCATATCTTTACTTGTCGTTTGATGCGGGGCAGGACGTGATCTGTGAAATTGGCATAGGAGGCTACACAGGCGTCGGCCGACGCAATGCCAATGTGCGCTTCGTAGATCTTCAGTGAGGGTCGCACTCCGGTCCAGTCTAGACGACGGTGTGACCACTGGTATGCTGTATCGTCGCCATCCTCCGCTACATACTGTCGCAAATTGTGTTCAGTCTCAGAATGGCGTTTGATTTTTTTGCTGTGTGTACAATTCCGTCGTAGAGATGCGTTTCGCTGTTTTGGTGCACAAATCGAATCCATGCTGGAATGCGCTCTTCAACGGAACCTGAAAAAAGTAGACAATCAACACGCACACACCACAAAGACATACATACACACACCACAAAGACATACGTACAAAGCACCCCAAAGACATACATACAAAGCACCACAAAGACATACATACAAAGCACCCCAAAGACATACATACAAAGCACCACAAAGACATACATACAAAGCACCCCAAAGACACACATACAAAGCACACACACACACACAAACACACACACACACACACACACACACACACACACACACACACACACACACACACACACACACACACACACACACACTGTTTTCCTACCGTGTGCTGTGGTCACGGACACTTTGACCTTGCTTCCATGCGCAATTGCACTCGCGTCCAATCGTAACTCCCACAATCCATATGGCTTCTGTACACAGGCATGGGACGTGCGGTTCCAGTCGTTAAACTCGCCAAAGAGATTCACGCCGTGCGCACCAGGCGCCCATTCGCGATAGACAACCTTTGAGTAACAACGCATGAATCAAATGAACATCATAATAATATATTACATCTCGAGGAACACTCTCGTACCTCGTCGCCTTCGCGCACCAATCCGTATCGTCGGTAACTCCGCACAAACGAGTCAAAGCCCCCAAGGACTCCGTCGCACGACGCTTCGCTCGTCTCAATCTGTTTCCGCATCGCCTGACTCTTCCTCCATCGCTGACGGAAAACCTCTTCGTATGGCTGAAGTTCACCACAAAACAGTCAGTTCCGCTGCCCCTGAGTATCAACACGGCTTCCCACCATACACATGCAGACCCGCATCCGCTGTCCAACACACGCATGTGTACCAATTGCACTTCGCAATGCAGTGAGATGCATCTCTCACTTCCCAAACAGTCCAATTGCTTACCTTCAGATATGGATCATTTGCAAACATGTTCGCCAGGTGTGTCGGACCCTCTTCCACAGTCTCATTCGCTTCTTTTTGTGACATTGTCAAAACGAAATTTAGTGGAGACTGGAGAGTGAAAATTGTCGAAAGTAAATCTCTTGATCATGGTTATTATTATATGGTGTGAGTAGGTGGGAAACCTGTCTTACATACGAAAAGACTGGCCGTAGCTTTCGCCTCTTGGTACACCATGATGTCTATGAGTGTGATCACTCTAATAAACTATTCAATTTTCGTGCGTCGTCTTTGCTGCACATACATTATAAGATTGCCGATTGGTAAACTTTTCACTTTCATTCGTGATAAATTTATTGATTATTTTTGCTATCGTGTTCATCCAGCCCCCCTCCTGCTCCCCCCCTCTCCAGACACCATGGACGAGGAAGAACAGCCAGCCGTTGTCGAACTCGTACGTCGCCCAGACGCAATGATCAATCAACTCTCTCTTGCGTAACTGACTGCCCTTCCTCCCTCTTCCGCCTTCCTCCCGGCCCCACGCCACACACAGAACGACGCAGTGGCCCACCTGGAACTGACCACCGCCAGCACCCGCGAGCGCATCCACCTGCTCCAGCAGGTCATCGTGCCCCGACTGCAAGACACATCGCGCGGTATCACAAAAAAAAAAAAAAAA
>CALSCP010001933.1:0-16811 GCA_943704425.1 Ministeria vibrans ATCC 50519
TTTTTTTTATACGTCAACTGATTTCTCTGCCGCTCAGCCAAGAAGCGTTTATGGAGAATTACTTTGCCAGTCAGCGTGATCACATCTTCCGCAACGTCGAGGTAGGTTTGGGAACGGTGTGCCATCAGCCCTGTCACGCTCACGCTCTCTCTCTCTCTCTCTCTCTACTTGTGTCGCAGGTTCTCATTTATGTCTTTGACATTGAATCACGCGAACTTGAAAAGGATATGCACTACTACCAGTCGTGTCTCGAGGCAATTCTTCAAAATAGCAAGGACGCCAAGATCTTCTGCCTCTTGCACAAGATGGATTTGGTCCAGGAGGATCAGCGTGATCTGGTACACCGAGTAATGTTTCGACGCTGCCACACTGACAGTTTCCGTGTGACAGATATTCGCTGAAAGAGAAGCGGAACTGAAGTGCCGGTCTCTGCCGCTGAACATTACCTGCTTCAAGACGAGCATCTGGGACGAGACGCTCTACAAGGCCTGGAGCGCCATAGTCTACTCTCTCATTCCGTACGACACTATTAATTTTTATTTTTTCTTGCTAGTATTGGTTGTGTTTTGGTCTCTCATTGAGTTATCTACGTGCTTACTTGTTTTCTGTTCAGCAATGTGCAACAACTCGAGCTCCATCTTAAGACCTTTGCGGAAATTCTCGAAGCAGACGAGGTAAGGACCAAATCTTCAAAGTCAGTCAGTGCATCAATCACGAGTCACCTTCTCTCTCCCTCACAGGTTGTTCTGTTTGAACGAGCGACCTTTCTGGTCATTTCGTCGGCGACTCGTCAGCCACATTTGGACATTCATCGCTTTGAAAAGATTTCAAACATTATCAAACAGTTCAAACTCAGTTGCAGGTTCGAATCGGTGTCCAACCTTTCTTTTGTTGTCTGCCTTTTTAAACCCACCCGTTATGTTTGTGGTGTGTAGCAAATCACAAGCACAGTTCCAATCAATGGAGATCCGCAATGCAAACTTTGCAGCGTTTATTGAAGGATTCACACTGAACACTTATGTGCTGGTTGTGCTGTCAGACCCAAAACTCCGTAAGCACTCACAAATTGTTTGATCACTCACTCAACTCTCAATCGATTGATTATCATTCAATCGATTGAATGATAATCAGTCGATTGTTTTGTCATTTAATCGATTCTTTTATCTCTCAATCGATTGTTTTATCATTCAATCGATTGTTTTATCATTCCATTGATTGTTTTATCATTCAATTGGTTGTTTTGCACTCACCACACTCTTTCATTTTATCTCAATTAAACTTTTTGATCGCTCGCACTCACTGGTCTCTCTGTTTTAGCGAGTGCTGCAACTCTGATGAACATTAGAGCAGCACGAAAGTCCTTTGAGGGGATGGAAGCATAACCACCAGAATAGAAGAATACACAACAAAAGACATACTTTTTCTCACAGACACAAAAACAAGATTGACTGCGATAAATAGAAAATGAGTTACGATGGGGAGTTGTTCCCTTAGTGATGTACATTAAGAATGGCGGCAAGAGCCGGAAGAGGCAAGGCATCCGTCGGGGTGCGGGCCATGTCGAGCAGCGTCTGGCGGTAAGTCGCAATGTCCGCCAGCGCCAGTGTGCGGTGGTTGCTGCCTCGCTGGGCCGACAGCAGGTCTCGCACGAATGCAGTAAGGTCGGCCCCCGACAGTGCGCCGCGCTGGTCCAGATCGTAGTGCTCCGCAATGCGTCCAAACTCGGCGGGTGTCAAGCCTGGCTTGCCGCTCAGGTGCGTCTCGAGAAAGTTGGGCTCCAGCGGAAGCAGACGGGCGAGACGCGACAGCGAGAGCACACCACTGCCCGCGACATCGCCGGTGTTCGGCTGGTCGTCATTGGGTGAGGTACCCACAGACTGCACCAAACGCAGCAGTACTGGCACGTGCACTCGCTGCTTAGTAGCCCCCTCAAACATCTCGTTGAAGAGGTGGCGCAGCGAGTGTGTGTCCGACGTGGCGATTTCGCCGTCGTGATCAGTGTCGGCCGACATAAAGGCACGCACAAAGCGCACCGAGTGCACCTGCGGCTCAGTCAGGGCGCGCCGCACGTCTTCTTCAAGCATCAGCACTTTTGCCATGTGTGCAAGCGACAGCCACTGCTTGCGCGGGTCAGGCACATGGTCTGCCGTGCCGGTGCGCCCGAAAAGCGATAGCAGCGCAGTGCGGTGCGCAACCACATCCGTCTGCTCCACTTCGGTGCGCCCTTCGTAGAGCAGCAAGTCACGCAGTAAGGCAAGTAGTGCATTCCCTCCGACCGCCCCCAGGTTGCGTGAGTCGTAGTAGGCCCACACCTGGCCCAGCAGCTCGGCGGACAGGCGCGTGCCCTGCGCCACCTGCGACAGAGGCCCCCCCGCGCCCGCCTCGGCCCACCGTGCTTTGCGCTTGGGCGGTGTTGTCGGTACTTCCGCCAGGTACTCGGTTTTTAGCAGCTGTTGCGGCGCTGCGAATCGCACATGTTTCTTTTTGGTGAGAGGTGCATCGGTGGCGCGGGCACTCAGCGATCGCTGTTTCGACGACGTGGGCGAGCCGGTGCCGGTGCCTTGTGGCGGTGCCAGAGAGGCAGGTGTGGGCTGTGGTTGCATGGTGGAGGAGGAGGAGGAGGAAGTACGAGCGTGATGCTTCATGGCGGACGACGAAGGCGCTCGTGGTGAGGGGGATGGTGAAGGAGAGCCGCCGGGCACAACAGGCCGCGCGTGCATAGAGCGTTCAGTGCCCGGCGACGAAGCCAAGTCGCTACTGGCGCGCGGGCGTGACGATCGGGGCGGTCGCAGGGATTGGGGCCGTGACGCCTGACGCGTGGTGGGTGCATCCTGGCGCGGGGAAGGGGCGCGAGCGGCGGACGACGCAACGGAGGGCATCGACGACTGCGGGCGCTGCTGCTTCTTGGGTTTGCGGTTGGTGCTGGAGCCACCGCTGGCGCTCGAGGACGTCGACGCGCCACGTTCGCGTCTCCCTGCCACCGTGGGCGACGGCGACCGGCGGTGCGGGAGAAGGTGCTCTGCGTCAACGGGAAGTCGCACAACAATTTTGTCGTCGAGCGATGCAGTGCGATTCCGCACATCCGTCACAGACACCGCCACTTGCGCGGGATGCTGCATCTGCGCGGCCACATAGCGGCCATACTCGTCTGGGGAGTCGACCACCTGAGCCCCGCGACCGCTCACCGGCGCAAACGACTGCTGGCTCTCCTGCAAGTTTGGCGTCGCTTCATTCAGCAGCGGCTCGTACAGGCCGGACTCCCCGGCAGGGCGTCCAAAGCATGTGCCCATATATTAGGGAGGTGGGTAAAATCAATTGAGTTGTTCGATAACCAATTCAAGAAGAGATCTGAGAATTGAGAACGAATGAACTTTTAAATTTCGGATTTCTCTCTTGTGAGTTCACTTTACTTTTTTTTTCTCGCTCTGTGTTTGACTTTTATTATCAATCATCCGTCTCCCTTGATGACGACTCGAAGAGGGTTTGTCATGTACGTGTTCCCCGACCGTCACGCCGAGTACAAGAAGCGCCACGAGTACGAGAGAAGAAGGAAAACGGAAAGAGTCAGTGTTTGTTGTTGATCAATGTATATCATCCACTCCACAGCGAAATCTGGCCGGACATGACGGCGGCTTTGACGGCCGCTGGCTTTCGGAATTACAGCATCTTTCTGAACGAGGCGACAAGGTGGGCTGTTTTGTAGGAGCAGCGGAGTGATCTGACGACTGTTGTGCAGTCAGCTGTTTGGGTACTATGAGTGTGACAGCACGGCACACACAGACACGATCAGTGCAACGGCGGTGTGCCAGAGATGGTTTGCCCACATGGCAGATGTGATGGAGACCAATGCCGACGGAACGCCTCGCTCGACGGAACTTCGCAGTGTATTCTTCCATCAATAGCAGAACGAGTTGTGTGTATTGGGCCATCGCTCTCTCCCTCTCCCTCTCTCTTAAGAACGCTTGCAAATAATAATTATCATCATTAGTATTATTAGAATCGTTTACAGCTTGGAGGGGCAGACGTCGGCGGCATCGAGCGAAGCAATCCACGATAGAAGCGCACCACACAGCTCCTGAGGCTGCTCCATCTGCACCCAATGGCCCGTGTGCTCAATGTGTGCGCGCGTCAGTTGTGGACAGTACCGCTCCATATCCTTTGCAGCAGCCGGCGGCAACACTGTATCTCGTCCGGCCGTCACCATGAGAGTGGGCACAGTGAGCTGGTCACTCGCATTGCGGATTTTGCGCAAAAATTGCCAGTTTCGCGTCACGTTGCGATAGTAACGAGCGGCGCCAAGGAAGCCGGACTGGCGAAAAAGGCGCTCGTACTCATCGAGGGCAGTGCAATCGAGCCCACCATCGGACAAAATGCGAGGCACAGAGGGCTCTGCAGGGAAGCCCACGAGAAACCCACCGCGTGCGCGCACGTTGCCCGTCGACACATCGCCCTCCGTGGGCAACTAAAAGAAAGAGGAGAGGAAAAGAGACAAAGTGTTAAAGAGAGAGTATATAGTGTGTGTGTGTGTGTGTGTGTGTGTGTGTGTGTGTATGTGGTGGGTGCGTGCGTGTGTGTGAGAGAGGGTCGAGTGAGTCCACCGCGTGTCTGTAAGTCATTCTGAGTGTGGCGTACGGATTCATCGTAGCCACGGAGCATCACTGAGAGAGTGCGGCGAACGTTGGCTTGAAGTTCGTGGACACTGGCATCGTCCATCAGATAGAGTTGGTAGTCGAAGCGGCCAGGTCGTGCGTGCATGCGGGGGAGAGGATCGGATGTTGGTGCAGGTAGGAAAGGCGTGCAAATGGACGCAACGCCTGCCACACGCGACGGACACGCCTGCGCCATTGCCAATACCGACGCACCGCCCCAGTCGTGTCCAATAAACGTCTGCGCAATAATATTCGCGATTAATATGAACTTTCCACACATGAGAGGTCATACTGCGCGAGGAACGCCAATGGCATTGAGGAGCGCCCGGAAATCATCCACAATGCGCTCTAGAGCGCACGACGCATCGCCGTCTCTATCACCCAGCGCCGCACTCGCACCATACCCAGCCATGTCCACTGCAATCACTCGATGGCCCGCAAGTGCACTGTGACCAACACAAAGTCAGTCGGTCAGCTTCAGTCCAGCAGCCTGTGAGTCTCATTATAATGATTCTTTCACTCTCTCACTCTCGTTGCGTACAGTGCCGGCATCACATGTCTCCATGTCAAATGGGTGTCAGGAAAGCCGTGTGCAAGAATCTACAATGAATCTCAGGAGAATAACGTTTAAAAGCAAGCATGCACGCAACTTACAATCGTGCGAGGACCCGAGCCCAACTCGGCATAGTGCAGCCGCCCGCCGTGTACCGGCACGCTTGAGTATTGGACATCGCTGGGGCGTATGGGCGGTGGATACACACCCATGAAGGTGCCCGGGGTGGCGCGAGGCAGAGGCGCAAGCGTAGCAGGTATGTTGAGACGCTGCAGGAGTTCAACGCTCGACTGTGCCGGCGACTTGACATGCATCGCTTGCAGACCTGCCGCCTCAGCACCCCGTACATTGTGCAGGAGATCGTCCAAGAAGAGTGTTTCGGCGGGTGCCGTGCCAAGACGGGTGCAGGCCACCTCGAAAATGGTCGAGTCTGGCTTGCGCACTCCGACCCGACACGACTCCACAACTTCATCAAAGAACAACGCAAGGCCGCTCATAAAGCGACTCTCGTCCGCGCGACGCTCCACATACACGTCGTCAATCCAGTTGTTCGTCAGGACGCCCGTGCGGAAGCCGGCAAGGCGCAGTGCCCGCGCAGCCGCAAACATCTCCGGCACCGGCTCCACAAGCGTCATTTCGCGCCACAATTGCTGCACGTCCACCCGCTGCGCCCGCTCCCCAATCCGCTCGTCCACCTCCTGTTGAAAGTCGCGCAAAAACCGCGACATGACGACCTCGCCGCGCTCCAGACGGGCAAACGAACCGTCATCGCCACTGTCGCGAATCAAGCGCGCGAAAAACAGGTCGGGAAGGCCCAACGTTCGCTCGTAGCGCCGCAGCGTCTTCACTGGCGACGACACAAGCACTCCTCCAATGTCAAACAGCACCGATCGAATCATAAGTAAGTGGAAGAAAATTGTGAAATGTAATAATTATGATCTAAGTTTGTGGGTTAAGGGTTTGTTTAGAATTTGTTTATCATTAAAAATAAAAAATAATTTAGATTCTGCGCCAAACAGACGTCAGACAGAGGTTAATGTCTCAGCAGTACTACTACTACTAGTCACATGGTAAATTCAACCAACAACAGAGGGTCGTGAGTGGGTCATTCGTATATCGTACTTTCACAGACAGTCCAATGCCCTTCAACTTTCCGTCTTGGTCCACCTTCACCGATTGGCCTCCAATGGCCCTCACCAGTGTCACCCCACTTGTCCGACTAGAGACGTATTCAATAGTCAACCGTCCAATTCCGGTGGGGCGCCCTCTGTCGTCGTAAGTAACGGGACTTTGATTGACAGACGCAAGACGACTGCGCTGATCATGTCCAAATGGTTGCCAGGTCAACGGTAAGCCGCCAACAGCACGCGCCTCTTCACTGGCGCCTTCCTGGTAGTCCACTCGATGTGGCCCTGTACATGCACAGACAATGTGAGTAGTGTGCCAACCCCCCCCCAATAGATTGAAATGTGAAATGCAATACCTATAAACTCGACGCGTTGTCCTTCCTCAGCGCTCCTTCGAAAGAAATGGTAGCCAACGCGACGCACAAGCGCACGATCGTCTGAAACATCCACGTGGAATAGTCTTTCTCCGGTCTGCGATACGATCAGCAGCACTGCGAGAGAACGCTGTAAGTCCGCATCCATCAATCAAAGAAAAAGTGAATATATTTGTGTCGCACTTTCAGTAAGATCATACTGCATTCAGAATTAAAAATAATAACTAATAGATTAAATTGTAAGTCTGGTCACATGACAACGGAAACAAAGGCCCCAGGAAACCTCGCGCGCAACACGGACTGTTGGCGCGGCGGACCGTCGTCACCCGTGGCTCTACAAAAAGAAGACAAACATCCCGTTACCAAACCAAAAAAAAAAAACAACAATACAAACAAAACTTCATCTCCGTACTCGGCAGCAACCACACGCACACGCGACAATCGACGAGTGCCGGCCATCACACGCGACAGGCCATCAACCACATTGGGCGTCGCACTCTCCGACATGTAATCTCCAGCGTACTGGAGATCGTCGTCGAGGCAATCGCAGTGCAGCACAAGTCGCTCTAATCGTGTCCAGGAGCGCAAAAGACTGCTCCAGCCGCGCTGGCCCTTGCGCTTTAGTCGTCCTTCCACAAGTAGTCCGTACGGCAACGTTGCCTCACGCACCTGTGCGCACCCTTGCGTCAGCACCTCCAGCACCGGCGTTCCGTCCGACGCGTCGTCGTCCATTCCATGCCACACAGCGCTCAAGTGAAGAACCGCCACATTCGTGCAGTGTCGCCCAATCGCTAAAAGACCCTCACGACCCACACTAAAACCACATCCAAGTTCTCGAAGCTGTCCACCCACACACGTTCCTTCGCCCAACAGTGCACAGAGCCCGTCGGCGTCAAAGCGCGCGCCCCCATCACGCAACACCCGAAGACACACACATCGTTCGCCTACAAGTCGCATCATGGCCGCACTCAGCGCATGCTGTGGTCCTGTCTGTGCATGCGCAAACGACAGCTCCTCAATCACACCGCACACACGCTCCAGCAGACAAGTCAGCCCAATTTCCGTTACGCGAGAAGGCACACAGAACACACGCAGTGTGTCGCCGCAGTGACGCGCAACACTCGTTGCAAACGCATCAGTGAGCTGTTCAATGGGGCACACTAGCTCTTCAAGCGACCCCATGCGCTCCACAAAGGCAACCACCACTGCGTCAGTCAGCGCCGCGTCCCACTGCTGCGATGCGTCCGGCAACAACAGCGCACGCACAGTCGTGGGCAAAGACGTAAACAGAGCCGGTCCAATGACACTTGAGCTGACTCCATCACGTAAATCAACACGCACCAGACCCGCCAGGTCAAATGTGTTTAGCAACGCTTGCAGCTGTGCGGTGCTACCGCGTCCTCCACGACCATAGCCAAAGGCATCGCGGCCCATGCGCGGGACCGTCACCTCCCGCACCTGACTCTCATTGGCCGACAGTGCCTTTCGCAAATCGGTCGGTCGCACTCCCGCGTACGTCGCACTCGCGTGACTCTGCACAAAACGCATCACGTGCACTTGCTTCGCCAGTGCCACCAACGACGCACCCGTTTGTTGCTTCGATGGCCCAAAAGACACTTCTCGCAGTTGAGTCCAGCCACGAAGACGAGCGCACAGTCCGTTGACATTGACACGATCACGATACAAACACGCCTCCATAGCACGCCCATAGCCCTCCTCGTCGTTGTCCTCATACTCGTCCTCGTACAGACCCTCATCATCGCCATCGTCACTACCACCATGACGACCACCGCGCATCAGGACCTCGGCCATCATTTCGTTCTCAAACAACTCATCAAATTCCTCCTCGTCGTCCTCTTCGTCCTCCGCATATTCCTCCTCCTCCTCTGCTTCTTCCTCCTCCTCAGTCGCATTCCATTCTTTCTCCCTCTCCTCATCATTCGCAGGCGCGTTCCCTTCTCGTGCTCCCTCGTTCCACTGGTCTGCCTCCGGGAAGTGAAATACCTCAACCGCAGGACACGCACGCACCAGTTCACCCATCGCGTGCTCGGCTCTCTCAAGCAACACTTGCGACGTGCACGCTGCAAGGGAGAGCACACGCAGCGTCTCGCCGGCACACACGCGAGAAATTGTCCCAAACACATCGCTTGTCACCCATTTCCCGCCCAGATACAGCTCTTCAATAGGCCCCGCACACTGTTCAATGGTGCGCACAACGCGTCGCATTGACGCATGACGAAGAAACGGTCGAAAATCTAGCACCCCACCGTCATACGTAGCATACTCCTCTTCTTCTTCCTCCTCTTCCGCCGGCTCCACCTTCATGTCCATCGGCGCGGAACCATCACTCGGACCAAGATGCGGCACATCCTCCACGCGCTCAAGGGTCACTCGAAAGACATCACGAAAAACCATCTAAAAGAATATAATTATCCTTGTGGCTCATTCATTGTATTATTATTTTCTTACCTCTTGGTTTTCGGGTGCCATTCCACCCACAAAGCACCACTCTTGCAGCCCGCCAAGGCGCGTTACAGTCGCTCCAATGCGCCCACGCACACTAAGCGGATCTCCATCACTTGTACGACACGGCGCGAACGCCCACTTGTATGTCTTTGTCGGCAGCATCAGCTCAAGCACAATACACTCACTCATTGCAGTGGGACGTAGCAAGACATTGTCGGCAGCGAGAATCGCGCCACCCACAATAGCCAGACGTACCCGTTCTGCCGTGTGCTCAAGCACAATTGCGTTGCCTCGATGATACCCCATAGGCAGTGGAGGACATCCAACCACGACGGTGTATTCGTCGCAACGGCCCGGTACCGAATCCTCGTCGGTCATGCCATCGCCAAGGTGAACGGCAAACACGCGTGGCGTCAAGCGAGTTCGCTTCCCTTGCGCCCCCAAGCTCACACCCACCACAAAGACCGCCATGGACAGGCCGTCAACCGCAGCGGAAGTCGGCACGTCCCACACAAAGGGAAGAGTCACCTGCGACACGCCACGCCACACTGCATGCTCCTTATCGTCAAGACACAGCGCTGCCAGCCGGTCTCCAGTCGAAACAAGCACACGCGCACCAAGACTTACGCAAGCACGTCCTTGCGACGACCAGCTCACATCAACGGCGGGACACGATTCGGCCGTGCGCAAGGGGACTGAACGCCACACACCCGTTTCAGTCGCGAGAGCACTGACGACATCGCCCTCAACGACGTCCGCTCCATGACCATTCATGCCGCCCGTCACCAACACATCACGACCGCCACACACTATTCCCACAACAGCTCCCACACGACCGTGCGGATCGTGAGGTTGCGCTTTGCGTCTCTTCCCGCCGTCGGTGCCCACCGAAGACCACACTCCCTCCGCGGTAAGTGTGAAAGGCACCCCGAGAAAGTCCATGGCGGTATGACCACCATACACAAACAGTGGCCAAGGCAATGCAGAGCTACCTGACGAAAGAAACGACGCCACATGATCCGCTCGTTCACGGGAGGGTCGCAGCGAGGGCACAGCGGAACGCGTTGGCATCGAACGAAAGTACAAACACACATCGTCACGTCGCGGCGCCTCGCTCAAAGCCGTCTTCTCACGCTCAACGAGCCGCTCCGCTTCCTCCTTCTTCTCACGAGCGATTCGCTGTTGCTCACGCTGCTGCTCTTGGGCAAGCTGTTGCTGAGCCACACGCGCCGCCTCTATTGCCTTTGGAACGCGAATGCGTGACCAAACGGCGTCGGGGACGTTGGGCGCGGCAAGTCGGAGTGCATCAAGACCGTGCTGTGTCATTTGTGACGACGAGACCGACAAACTCGTGAGGTTTGGAAGCGAGCCAGGCGCCAGTTGCACCGGTGCAGAGATGCTGTTTGATTCGACATTGGCAAGAGTGGCGCCACGACAGACACGCAAGAGCGCACAAAAACCTTCATCGTCAATGGTCGGCGACCCTTGTGTCTGAACCGACACACTACGAATGGAGTGGTTTTCGGGCACATCGTCGGCCCAGCTGGATCCAATGAGAGTCATGTTAGGCTCGGACAGGACGAGCGACAGACATTTAATGGGCGCACCGGAGCAAAGGAGCTCGCGCACAAACAAGCGTGTGATGCCTGATGTATTGCGCACATCAAACTCGATGCACTTTAACAGCGCATTTGGCGGCACAGGAGCCATGGTAGACGGAACCACCGACTGGAGGAGACTCACCTTTTCGAGGTTCAGAGCGCGCGCAAGAATACCATTCAGAAGCGTCGCGGTGACCCCAACTCCTCGAAACCCCTGGAGCGTCACGGCGGTGAGAGCAAGAGGTCCTCCTTCGTTACAGCTAGCAGTGAACGCCGACGATGCCTCTCCGGTGATCTCCGTGAACTGAATCACGAGCGTGCGCAGCGACGGTGTGAGGGTGAGCACAAGCGAGTGAAGTGTGTCGACATTCATGCGCAAGGGTGACATGGTGAGAGACGTAAGAGCGTGCAAAGGGTGCGAGAGCGGTCCCTGAAGTGTACCGCAACGAGTGCCAATGGAGAGAGATTCAAGGCATGGCGAGAGGGTACCAACAAGAGAAAACATCTCGGTAAGGTTGTCGGGGAGAGAGGGAGCGTCGAGAGAGCGCAGATTGGGAAACGCTGCGAGGATGACACGTAGCTCATCGAGCGACTCCAGTCCCATCAGCCACAGCGTTGCCATGTGTGTAGCAATGTCGGCCGGGAGTTCGCTGATAGGCGACGAGTGGGAGGAAGGTGGAAGAGTGAGGACAAGGTTGCGAAGACGCGGCGCAGCATAAAGGAGCGACAGAAGCAACAAGGTGTGCATTTGAAGGTTGTCGTTGGGCGGATATTGCAGGTGTGAGAGGGACGGAAGGCTCTCACGCGGAGGCTGATGGATTTTGTCAAGTGCCGTTCGCAGTTGCACGGTCGTGGGATACGCCAAAGGAGACTTGGGCAAGAGGAGTTTTGTAAGTGCGGGGGCGTGAGACGCGAGCGAGCACACCACATCGAGCGAGAAGAGACCGCGGTGCTTGGAGAGGTCACAGTTCATCAGCGAGAGGTATTCGAGTCGCTCGAGACTGTTCACACACGGAGGAAAGTCAAACGCAGCGGCAGTTTGCACTTCAAAGTGGGTGAGAGTAGCAGCGGCGGTGTACAGCACTTGCGCGGCAATCTCGCGAGTGAGCGGACCAGCAGCATCCCACATCGAGAACTGTTGCAGATTTGGGAATGGCATTAGGGCGCGCGGAGGCAAACGACGGGTATTGACTTGTAACTCGAGTCGATGCGTGTACTGTGCAAAGGAGAGCAAGGCGTGGTACGAGTCGGGCGTGAGCGTTGGTGGCTGGAAGTTGCTGAGAGACATCTCGTGCAGAGACTGCGGTGGCGCACAGTCCACCAGAAACTCCGTAAGCGCCCCACACTGACTCATACGCACAGTGTCGAGTCGTGCACAGGTTTCCGCCGCATCGCTTTCAATACGCACACTCGTCATGGATGGGCACGTGAGCAAGAGATGCGTCAGAGAGGCAAACACAGGCGAGGAGTCAGCAGACACCACGCAAAAATCCCACGCAGGCGCGTCCATCGTTGTCTCGACGGTGAGCGACTCCAGCGCACACGCCGATAGTGCACGCACAATGGTCGATGTCTCGGCAAGTTGGCCAAGGCGCCTACAAATTCAAAGCGAGTGAAATTGATAAAAAAAAAAATTAGTACAATGTCTTACAGGCTTTTGAGGTGATGGCTAGAGGAAAATGCAGATTTGAGCGACAAGGCGGTCGTGGATGAAGACGAAGCTACTGCGGCCGCTTCAGACATGTCCAAACGACGGCGTTTCAACTCAGCTTTGCCAATACTGCGGACGCCGCCTCCGTCGAGATTGTAAACACGGCGTCGCGCGTAGGGTGAGGTCAGAGAGACATCAAGATGCGTAAGCTCGGGAAGAGACGTAAGCAACGTCTCAATCTGCGCAATACCCATGTCATCGGCAGTCAGGGTCAAGTGGCTCAGTTGGGGCTGGTGCTGGGCAAGAAAAGCCGAAATGGGCGAGGGGAAGCTGTCCGCGATAATGTAGTCAAGGCCAAGCCGGCGAAACCGTCTCTGTGGCGACTCAACCAGACCACGCATGTACTCACCAACACGCGCGCCCGCCTCGTCGTTGGCAACCACACCGTACAGCTCGAGAGCTTCAACGCCACGATCACACAGCACTTGCACGACGGGTTCAAGTGAGAAGGCAAAGGGCGATGTCAGCTTTGCACTGAACAGTCGCAATCGAGGAAGAGCGCTCACAAGCGCCAGAAGAGAGTCGGGTGCCACAAGATGACAGCTAGTCAGACGAAGCGTTTCTACCTGAGCAAAGACGCCGGGGCGCGCGTCCATGGCGTGCACGAGCGACGCAAGAATCTCGTCGCTTGCCTGTCGCAAATGCAACTCGGTTGTGTCCGCCGGCAGCAGCGCAGCGTGCGACCGTGCCGCCGGCACCCCATCCGTAGCGTCCATGTTTAGCAGCAGCTCGTGGATCCGCGCACGGTCTTCAGGCAGCGTGGGCGCCAGCAGAGCAAATGCTTCGATCGGTGTCATCGGGCCGTACAGTCGCC
This sequence comes from Ministeria vibrans ATCC 50519, assembly GCA_943704425.1. Taxonomy (NCBI): domain Eukaryota; class Filasterea; order Ministeriida; family Ministeriidae; genus Ministeria; species Ministeria vibrans. The sequence goes on from CALSCP010001933.1 coordinate 13,296, forward strand.
AGGCGACCTCGACAATGCTCTCGGTCACGGGCGTCCCGTCGACACCGGCAACCAGACATGTTTCGCCGCGATGGCGTTCGCGTAGCTCGTTGAGCGACGCCGATTTACTGAACATGAACAAAAAGAATTGAAAAAAAAAAATAATAATGATAATAAACACTGCCTTTTTGGGGGAGTTGAGATCCAAGATCGATCACAGATCGATCATAAAAAAATCTATCCCCCTTGGGCTTTCGTCTTTCTTCAATCATATTTCTTATTAATTTTAAACTGTCGCTGTCTCACGTGAAGAAACATCTAGATACTAATTTTTTTTTATTTTTAAATATTTTATGGAAAGGAACACACGAAACACGCACAAACAATATAATAATAAACAATCATACGAAACCCAACTACGCAATAGAAGGCTCAAGATCAAATCCTTGAATAGAAACAGGTCGAGCGCTCTGTCGGTTGAAAGACAGGGCTGTCGAAGAGCCACCGACCGTGTCAATGACACGATCAAAGGCCGGGCGATTGTCCAACATGCCCAACTCAATGGTAGGCTCGTCAAACACTTGGGAAGTAACAGACGCGAGCGAGCCGGATCGCTGCTCCGCCAAGTTGTAGCCAATGGAGCCGTCGCGACCAAACTTGGCACGCGTTTTGTTGCGACGCGAGCGATGCAACAGAAGCAAGACAATGAAGAGCGCCAGTAGCACGAGCGGCACAATTACATAGACGGCAATGAGACCAGACGACACAGCGGTGTTGCCCGCGATTCCCACGGTCACCTGTGACTCACAAAGCTCGCCTGTGTGCGTCGCATCGCAAGTGCAAGTAAACTGCGTATCGCCATCGACACAGGTGCCGCCGTTGAGGCACGGTGACGAAGCACACTCGTCAACAGCACCCACAAAGATGTAGCCTGAGCCAGGAACACCGCCACAGATGCTGCCGCTGGGACACGTCGTGCGACGACGCCCGAGCACGCTAGCCACAACGGTGTACGGCTGTCCAGCACCCGGCGAGTAGTACATGCGCAGTCCTGACACGCCCGGATTGGCCGTCACCGCAATGGTCACGGTCACGTCGCCCGTCACCGACGCACTGATCACAAGCTCAAAGACCGATGTGACAATGACCAGAGTCGCTGGCACGGGCGGAATGCTCAGTGATGCGGCCGAAAACGTCTGAATATTCACCACTGTTCCAGCGGGCACATTGGAAGTCGTAAAGAGGAGCGAGAGCGCACTTGTGGTTGGCGAGATGACTCGCCCACCCACCGGTACCACATAGCCCTTCTGGGTGCACAGGGTACCGTGCGTTCCGTCCACACAATCGCATGTGAAGCCGTTCACTCCATCCACGCAGGAGGCGCCCGATGCACAGGGAGCACTTGAACACTCGTTCGTGTTCGTCGCACACACAGCCCCCTCATACCCGGCGGCACACGTACACGAAAACTGGTTAATTTCATCGACACAAGTCGCGCTGTTCTGACATGGCGAAGACGCGCACTCGTCTGTGTTCGCATCACATGCACTGCCCGTGAATCCAGCCACGCAGGCGCATGCATACGCACCCTCCGAGTCTGTGCAAGTACCGCCGTTCTCACACGGTGCACTCGCACACTCGTTGATGTCGCTCTCACATGACACCCCAGTGTACCCGCTCGAGCACGCACATTCGTAGCCGCCACCCACAGACGACGTGCACGCGCCATTAATGCACGGCGACGACTGGCAAACGAGCACCAGCGTCTCGCACAGTGTGCCGCCAAACGCATTCGCACATGTACACGTGTAACTGTTGACACCATCAACGCAAGTAGCGCCATTCTGACAAGGAGACGACGGACAGTCGTCAACATTTACCTCACAGTTGTTGCCGGTAAATCCAGCTGCACACACACACGAGTATGCGTCAACACTGTTTGTGCAGGATCCGCCATTCTGACACGGTATGCTCGCGCACTCATCCACATCCGCCGCACAAAGCACGCCAGTGAAGCCCGAGGCACATGTGCACGAGTAACCATCAATAGTGTCCAAACAAGTACCGCTGTTCTGGCACGGGCTCGAAGAACATTCGTCCGTGTCCGACGCACACAGGGAGCCAAAAAATCCGCTCGCACAAGCGCATGAGAAGCCATTGACTGCCTCAAGACACGAAGCACCATTTTGGCAGGGCGAGCTCACACACTCGTTGATGTCGGATTCGCACGCAGTACCCGTAAAACCCACAAGACAGGTACACGCGTGCTCTCCAACGGCGTCCACGCATGTGCCTGCATTCTGGCAGGGTTCGCTCAAACAGTCGTCAATGTCCGTCTCGCACAGTGTGCCGGTGTAGCCCACGGCACACACACACGTAAACGCGTCAACTTCATTCAAGCACGTCGCTCGGTTGAGACATTGTCGCGAGGCACACTCGTCAATGTCCGACTCACAACTGCTACCAGTAAATCCGGCCGCACACACGCACGCATAACCGTTTGCCGTATTCACACACGTCGCAACCAAGGAACACGGACTTGAGGCACAATTGTCTGTCGCCGCCTCACACAATGCACCAAAGAATCCAGAAGCACAGATACACGTGAAGACATTCACAGACTCACTGCAAGTTGCGCCGTTCAGACAGGGAGTGCTCGCACACTCGTCAATGTCCGACTCGCACGTGTCCCCAGTGTACCCGGTCACGCACACGCACGAGTACATCGCTACGCCATCGACACAAGTCGCCCCGTTCACACACGGACCACCGGCGCAATCGTCAACGTTTGTCTCACACATATCGCCTGTGAATCCCTCGGCGCACGCGCATGCAAACCCATTCACTGCGTCACTGCACGTCCCTCCATGCACACATGGACCGCTGTCGCACTCGTCAATGTTCGACTCGCACGCGTCTCCAGTGTACCCGGTCACGCACACGCACGAGTACATTGCGAGGCCATCAACACAAGTCGCCCCGTTCACACACGGACCACCAGCGCAATCGTCAATGTTTGTCTCACACACATCGCCTGTGAATCCCTCCGCGCACGCGCATGCAAACCCATTCACTACGTCACTGCACGTCCCTCCATTCTGACAAGGACCACTCGCACACTCGTCAATGTCCGACTCGCACGTGTCCCCAGTGTACCCGGTCACACACACGCATGCTACAGCGTCAAGTTGATCTTGGCACGTCGCTCCATTCTGACAAGGACCACTCGCACACTCATCAATCTCCGACTCGCACGTCCCGCCAGTGTATCCCCCCATGCAAACACAGGTGTGCCCGTTTACAATGTCAACACATGTCGCGCCATTCAAACAAGGATCGCTCGCGCACTCATCCGTGTCTGCTTCGCATGACACGCCGAAAAAGCCGCTCATACACACACACGAGAACGATCCAACCTCATTCGAGCAGGTTGCTCCATTGACACACGGAGTGCTCGCACACTCGTCAATATCCGACTCGCACGTGTCTCCAGTGTACCCGGTCACGCACACGCACGAATACATTGCGACGCCATCA
>CALSCP010001933.1:32367-43988 GCA_943704425.1 Ministeria vibrans ATCC 50519
TCTCTCTCTCTCTCTCTCTCTCTGTGTGTGTGTGTGTGTGTGTGTGTGTGTGTGTGTGTGTGTGTGTGTGTGTGTTGCGGACGGCAGACACGTACAATCAATGGACTAGTGTAGGCAATGGAGCACGTTCCGCCGTTGGCGCACGGAGACGACACACAGCCATCGATGATGTCACACGTCTCGCCAACGACACCATATGCTATGGAAGGGGGGTGGGAAGAACGAGAAAAAAGAGTTGATTTTTGTTTGTTGTGTTTTTTTAGGGAGGTCCAAGTACAACAGTATTGTTCTTACGGCACGAGCAGTTGAAGGAACTGGCGAGGTCGGTACAGGTGGCGCCGTTTTGGCAAGGCGAAGAAAGACAGTAAATGGGAAACTCACAAAAGGTGCCACTGAAACCAACGGGACACGCGCAACCCGTCGAGCTGTCTGGGGATGAGCCTGAGCCGAAACACGTCGCGCCGTTTTGACAAGGAGACGAGGCACACAAAGGTTCCTCACTGCAAAACAGCCCAGCCCAGCCTCCGGCGCACAAGCAGGACCCTGTCGTCTGGGCAACTGTCACGTTGATGGTGTCGGACAAGGGCGCACAGGCGTCGAGGACGACGGCAGACGAGAAGGAGACAGTGAGCGAGAGGGTTCCCTGCGACGAGACGGCTGTTGACGCTTCACTTGCACTCATCGCCACCGACGCAACTGAGCTCGCACACGACTCGCCGCCTTCGTCAAAGAGAGTGCGTGAAAAGCTGGCTCCTGCTGTGAGGTCCACGTAAGCGAGCGGGCCGCCAATGTCGGCCACCACCGCAACGCTTATGGTCAGTGCTTCTGCGGTGGGAACGTTTTGAAAAACCAGCGTAGCAGAGCTCGCGCCGACCGAAGCCTCGTGCGAGACGTAACCATTGAGGCACGTTGCGCCGTTTAGGCATGGCGAATTGTCGCAATATTGTGCACTTGTGGGTTTCTAAATCGGAACTCTGTCAATTTTTTTCTTTTTTTCTTTTTTTTTTTCTCTGTCTACCAAAAAAATGACGAGAAAAGCTCCCAGAAGAAGGCACACGCTCGAATGAGCCGTTGGGCTCATATTCGACACTAAACAAAGAAAAGAAAAAAAAAAGAAGTGAACTGATAAGAATAAAGAATAAAAAGATTAAAGAACCGCAAATAAACAAAAGAAACAGTACCACAAAAGTCTACCAAGAAACTACCATTCAGAAAATAGTCAAATCTACAACGCACTTGCCACATTTGATGGGTTCTCCTTCATGACGTATTGATGTCGTGTCGTACCGCGTACGTGCACGCTCTCATCTTGCTTGTCTTCCCTGCCACGGCGATTGATCGATGAGTGATCCGAGTTAGAGTGATTGATTGATCGAAGAGTTATCCGAGAGAGAGTTTGAGTGAGTGATTGATCGAAGGGTGATCCAAGAGAGAGTTAGAGTGAGTGATTGATCGAAGAGTTATCCGAGAGAGAGTTAGAGCGAGTGATTGATCGAAGAGTGATCCGAGTTAGAGTGATTGATTGATCGAAGAGTTATCCGAGAGAGAGTTGGAGTGAGTGATTGATCGAAGAGTGAGCGATTTATTTGAATAGGACGATTAAGCGCGCGCAGTCTTCTTTTCTCCCCTTATAAGACTAGATGTGGATTGCGCCACACCACGCTATGTATTAAATAACGTATACTACGTGTGGCCGATTGTAAGTGAATAAACAGTGGAAGAAAAATTGAAGAAGAAGATGTTCCAAATAATTATTGATGACTAATAAATTTATTATTATTATTTTTACTGGAGGACATGATCATAGACTGAAACTCTCGCTGAGACTTCAGTATGTTTTCATTGCACACAGGCGCCCAGAGACACCTTGTCGTTAGCTTGTGAGACGATTCGCATTGACGTGGCGTCCTTGTCGCGCACCAACAACCATTGTTGATCTTGCGTTTTCCACGGAAAGTCGTGACACTCGTACAGCAGTGGCGTGGTGCCCACCGAAGGCGATGCGTCGCCCGCATCAAGACACAGTTTTCCACACTGAAACTGACCGGAGACCACGTTGAATGCAAAGCGCTGTTCCCCACTCTTCTGTGCACAGTCGGCCAGTGCCAACGAGGGCGCTGCGGTGTTGGCGTTTGACACGCCCGTGAGACAGAGCGACGAGCCGAGCAGTTGGAGCTGCGACGACTCGGCGAGCATTTGCCAGCGCACGACCATCTTCTCGTCGGGCGTGTCCACCGGGTACATGGTGAGCACATGGTTGTCGGCTGGGGTGCACAGGGGATATTTGGGTGGGCCACGCGGATCGTCGTTCATGGGTGTAACATCGCCCGTCTGCACATACCAGCGCAGCAACTGCCGCATTAGATCCGTCTGCAACCCCGAATGTACTCCATCGTCCATCAGATTGTTCAACTCTCGCGGATCTGCGTGTAAATCGTACAGCTCGCTCTGACCCCGCGGTCTATAGACAAGCTTGTGTGTCGCATTGCGTAGCATGACGGCGCGTGGTGAGCCGTCCGGATAGTGTTGCATCTCCTCTTTGAATCGCGGGTAGTACATTCCTTTTGGGTTCTCCACAATGCTATGCTGCGATGGGTCATTGGGCTCCATTTCATTTGAGTAAAAGCTATAAAGGAGCAAGACGGGAGAAAGGAGTACTGTGAGAGAAAAAATCGAGAGAGAGAGAAAGAGAGAGAGAGAGAGAGAGAGAACATACAAGCCTCCTTCGCTGTAAACAGTGTTATTCGGGTAGGGATGTCCAATGCGATTAAACAGGCGCTCTTTAAAGCTGGTTGCAAACTGGACATGGTTGATGGTCACGTTGGCAAGGTCAAGTATGGTCGCAAAGGCTAAAGCAATTGCGGAGAGAGAGCAAACAAACAATCAGACATGCGCGGGAAAATTAGAGTGACTGACCATCGAATGTGTTGACGGGGGAATCAATACGCTGGGTGGGAGTGCCACCGGGTGTGCGCACTATGAGAGGCACACGTGTCAGCATATCGTCAAGACCACCCGGCCACTTCTCAACGAGATGCGCATCGCCCGCAAAGTCGCCTGGAGAGAGAGAGAATAGAGAGGACGGAGAAAGAAACAAAGTGGTAGAAACAGACAGTGAGAAGCGGACAGTAATAGACAGGCAGTAAGAGACAGAGAAAGACAGAGAAAGACAGAGAGAGACAGAGAGAGACAGAGAAAGACAGAGAAAGAAGAAAAAAAGAGAGTATGTGTGTGACAGAGAGAACCACACTTGAACAGAGCATATAAAGTGAGAGAAAGTTTTAATAATAATATAGTGAGAAATAATAAGCTACACAGAGACCTACCGTGATCGGATGAAACAAGAACTGTAGTCCGATCAGCCAATGCCAACGAATCTATTCCGTTCAAGAGCTCTCCAAAGATCCAATCAGAATAAGTAACTCGTCCAAGATAAACACTACAAATATTAATGATGAAGGTTGTTATTCTCTGTTCGAAAATTATTATGAGTACCTGTTGAGCTTGTAAAAGAAATCTTCATTGAGAGGATTTAAGTTACGCCAGTGTGGAATACCATCAACGGTACTGTAATAATCGGGCTGGGCAGCGCAATGGGATCCGTATGAGTAGGTGTGAGATTAACAGTGTGCAAGTGAGATATATGAAAGACGGTGGCATTGCGTGAAAAACAGCGAGTTTGAGTGACGTTGCGCATGAATGACAGTGTGTGAGTGGCAATGACAGTGAGTAATAGTGAGTGTGAGAATGAATAATTAAGTGTGCTTCTCACTTTGTTTGGGAGTCCGACGGGTCGCAATGGCGATTTCTGTTTGATTTGCTGGGGATCATACATTTCATGGTACTCCTTAGGTGCTCCATCTAACCGCAAACGCACGCACACAATACACAGAGACACAAAGATCACAGGGGGAGAGAGACAGAGAATACACAGTCAGAGTGAAGAGAGATGCGATGGGGTAATGGCCGTACATGGCGGATGTGCCCCCATCCCTGGAATCCAAATCAGAAACGGCTCGGGGGGAGAGTTTTGCATGAAATTGAGCTAATAGAGAAGAAAAACAACAATACGTAATTAATTTCAGGGTCGCTCTGAAAAGGTGATTCAAAGCGTACGGCGTGGATAACTGCAGAGTAATCTCCATTCTTAGTGCTGTTTGGGGCGACGCCGCTGGGATGATCCATGAATGAGTAGTAGCCTACGCCACGCTCGCACAGTCATCTCCTTCCTTCTCCTCTCCCCTCCGCTCTCCCTCTCTCTTCGTACCCGAAGTGTTGAACGCATAGGCGTTTCCGCCGTTCGACACCCCAATTTCGTTGTACCATTCACTCACACTGAGTGGCATTGAGTCTGCGCTCAGCATATCGTTCTTCCCGAGCCACAGAATATGCTGCAGAAGCGCCATTCAGAAGATCTCTTCCTTTCCTCTGACTCTTCTTACGTATCCTTCGTCTTTGAGACGACGAAAAAAGTTATCTTCATAGCTCCGCACTAAATGAGTCTGAATAGCCGAGTGTTATTTTGAGAGTGTTTGTTTGTATCACTCTCAAACTCTCTCTCAAACTGAAACCTAATTAACCCCTCAATCTCAAACTGTCTCTCAAACTCTCTCAATCTCAATCTCTCTCTCTCAAACTCTCTCTCAAACTCTCTCTCAAACTCTCTCTCAAACTCTCTCTCGAACTCTCTCTCTCAAACTCTGTTTCAAACTCTCCATGCCTACCTGAGTCCGATGTCCCAGCACATGCATGTAGCGTCCAGTAATGAGGGCGCATCGGCTGGGCGAACATTGGGTGTGCAGTACGTGTGCGGAAGTGAAGAGGGTGCCTTCCTTTGCGAAGCGATCGTAGCTGGAAGGGGAGAGAGAGACGGAGGGTATGACACGCTGCCGACTGATACACTGCCGACAGACCAGCTTGGGGCGAAGTAAGGCGCAACAAGAACGTCAACAAACAACAAACAAGCGAAGTTATGGACACAATTCAACCCATTTCAAACGGATGCCGCTCGCTTCCACTCTCTATCGTGAAACTGTACGTGAGCCTTACAGTGACTGGTGCAATGGACAGTCAAGAAGAGTCCCCGAGTGCGTTTGTCGACACAAAACGCACATTATCACATTCAAACACTCAAAAAGTGTCCCTCTTGACGTGTTTCTCTCATCCACCCCCGGCATACTTTGGCGTCTTGGCTATCGGATGTCCATATACACCAAGAGACTCAGCGCGCGTTTCGTCTGGGAAGTAAAAGACAAAATTTGGCCGAGTGTCATTTGCGGCTCGCCTGATCCCATGCAAGGGCCGCCCCGCAACGACTCCACTTGCAACGGCAATGGCGAAGAATACCATCAACATGGCGATCAAAATAATAATAATTATTATTAGGAATAAATGAAGTCGAAAAGATTATTATTAATGATTGTTCATAAATCGGTTTTCTGTTTCAGTTTAATAATAACTATCAGCATTAATAAATGGGTTGTATTCTTCTTCTTCATAACTATCAGCTTCTTCTTCTCAAACCAAACCGAATATTCGTTTCCATTGCTCTTGCTCGCGCTGGCAAACGCAGTGACGTCTGTTGTATGACACAGTCAGGCAGTAACGACGTCTCCATCTTGTGACAGGAAACGCAAAGTGGGCGGAGATTCGACAGAGATCGCATCACAGGAGGTTTAACAGCGTTTGGTGTATTCGAAGTGTATTCACGGTGTATTTTAGACATGTCTTTGTTTCGATTAGAATGCGAGAAAAATTGGTGGATACTGAATCAACAAGAGCTATTTGTGGCGGATCATCCTAAAATTGATTAAGAGCGAGTGTTGAAAGAGACTAATTATTGCAGTAATTGAGATGGTCTGAATCAAAAACGAAAAACAAAAACAACAACATAATAATAATAATAATAATACAAAAGCAAACTACTCCGTATCCTAGGGGTAGATAAGCTAAATTAAAGCAATATTTTTGCAATGAAGATTTCGGACACGGTTGATTGACGGGTGCGAAACAGGTTGCCGCCAGTGGTGCCAGCGACAAGTAGCGTTGAGCCAAACTTGGCAACGGCCTGACCAGCGTCGCTCTCGTTGGTGCCAATGAGGCGACTCGACGTGATACTGCCCGCTGCATCGTAGTAAACCAGCACGGCATCGGTGCTACCGCCAAGATAAGCGTGATTCAGGATGGTCCCTTCCGTATACCCAAATGCGATGGATGTATCATCACCGTAGCTAACACCGCTGTGCAACCGACTTCCCGCAGAGCCAATTGTCTCGGTACGCCAGCGGAACGCACCCGTTGTCTTGTCGTACTGCGTCGCAAACAAATTCGTTGTTGGGTTTCGCTCTGTGAATCCGGCACACGTGACATAATTGTCGGAGGTCGAAACACCTCTGTTCATGTAGCTATTGATTCCCGCCTCCATCTGAGTGAATAGTCGCGTCTTCGCCGTGGTATACTTCATCAGGAGCACGTCATAGCCACCAACATGCGGCTCTCCATCGAGACCAAGGTCGGCGTAGCCTGCGACGTAGACTCCGGTCGAGTCGGTCACCACAGCGTTCAATCGCTCATGGCCGCCACTATTACCACGCTGCATGGTCCACTCGTGCGTGCCGTTTGAATCGAATTTTAGAATGAAGAGATCGCGATAGCCCTGGTGACTGCTTGACAGAGGCATTACACCGCGTGATGCACCAACAACAAACACCTCTTCGGCCGCGTTCACTGCAATGCCATCAACATCATCTTCACTCGAGGTTCTTGGGTTCGAACTTGAAGCCGTGTTAGGGCCGACCGAACCAAGCTGTCGAGCCCAGACAATTGTTCCGTCGCTTGTTGTCACCTTCATAACAACCGCATCATTGAGACCCGCATTAGAAGTGTTTGCAGGAATAAAAGATCCGGACGTCTGCCCGCATACGTAGGCGTGTTTGCCATCGTCGGCAACAGCAATGCCGGTGAAAGTCGTGACGCCAGAATCAGTCATGTTATATTCGCGTTTCCACTCGACAGCACCGTTTTTGCTTATTTTCGTTATGGCCGGCACGGCCCACGACTCTCTGTATGCAACAAAAACTGCTCCGTTCATATCCAAGTCCATCGCATTTGGAGATAGACTCTGACCGTTTGCAGGATCGGAAGTCAACTGCAGAGTCCAGATGTAATCGCCTGGGACAAGAGCACTCTCGCAGCTGGAACCAGTCCACGAATCCGGACAGTCGCAATGAAAACCTCCAACCGCACTAGTCGAAGAACAGCTTCCACCGTTCTGGCACGGGCTGGAAGAGCACAAACCACACGCACACGCCTCAAGAGCAAGAGACGCCGCCATTATGCGAGTCTCAATCTCATCGAATTGCAGCTGCATTTCAGCGTTGGTAAGCGCCTTCTCCCCCTTGATGTAAATATCACCAGTGGACAGGACTGACCCATTGACGAGTGGCATTAAGACCAAGTTGCCATCGTCATTCACAATCTCCGCATACTGCGCTTGAACCGACGTCAACGCAAGGAAGAATGTCACAATATACAACTCCTGTCGCATCATGTGTTCTGGGGGCTGGGTGTGGAAATTAGAATATGAAGATTAGACTTATACGACGGAGAAAATTAAATTATATTAACGGAAAGTCGGAAACAATCAGGAAAATAATATCCCCCTCCCCCTGGCCGCGCAGCTGCTCGGCCCCTATGACATAATTTATCCGGCCGGAATTTCCCATGGTTTTTTGTTTCAAAAAGCAAAAAAGGGACAAAAAAGAACCCTATCGCCTGCAAAGTCGCCCCCGCACGACCACACAAACCAGAAATGCATGAATATCATCAGGCATGCGCCAATGAAGGCATGACACGAAAGATAGCAAGCTTTCCCACGTTCAATCGTCAGGCGAGAAATTCGCGAGCAATACGTTCGCGTAACGTTCTAACTACGTTCTCCCTACGTTCCGCCTACGTTTCCCTTCTCGGACAGGAAATGCGCCCATATGCTTGCGGGTGAACTCTTTCACTCGCTTTGATTCCTCACTTGCGTCCAACTCAAGCATCACCTTCCGCTTGGCAATTTATGAAACAAGTCCGAAGAGAGCACAAACTAAATCGTCCGAGCGGCCCCAAACGCCCTCAACCCCTCTCAACAATAACCTCACAACACATGGTTGCTTACTGTTGTTTGCTGGTGTTCAGAGAGTGCAGAAATCCTCAGGCAAGAGCGAGAAAAACGAAAATCTGTGATTTTTCACAAGTAGGGAGTATCTGATTTCGGAAAATTGAAATAATACCAAACAGGAGACGAAAGTTGTAGGTACCCTTAAAATATTACTGTTTATTATTAGTGGTTTCTAAGTAAAGCAAAACTGAAACCGTCAACCCGATCATATTTTATTTTTATTTCTTATGCAACCGCAAAACGAGACCGTCAGCCAGAGCAGCTCCAAACCACCACTAACCCTCCTTATAGCAGCGCCTGAAGAAAGAGAATTAGAGAGAGAACACAAAACGGATTGGCAATCGACAAAGCGAGACGGAGAGAAAAGAACAACCGCCGCTAAAAAAAAATTACAACAAACCCATCTTCAACTTTTTACACTTTCTTCTTCTCGAACCAACTTCGAATGTCCCCCACCCCGTGTGCCCATTGCTCTCGCTCGCGCTGTCGAACTCGGTCACGCAGCAACGCTGTCTCCGTCTCGTGACAGGGAACACAAAGTGTGCGGAGATTCGATAGATCACATTCACCTCCTCCCTCACTCACAGGAAGAATCTATGGAATGTATACAATAAAATAGTGCTTTCAGTGTCAAACATCTATGCAAAAAAAAAATATATTATCGCACGTACGTGATCCGCCTGCCAAAACTGACCCGCTGTTGGTTCGGTCACAATACGCTCCTGTTGCTTGGTCGTGAGACGCGCAAAGGAGGTCTGTTGCAGAGCAACGCGCCGTGCTGAGTGCGACAGCGAACACACACGCTCACAGAGTGCGTGCGCATCCAACCCACACACACGACAGATGCCTCGCTCAAGCGTGAACAGCTGCTTACGAATTGCCGACGAGCTTGTGCGCAAACGTGTTGCCTGACGACACTCGTGAGAGCAGTAGAGCACACCGGAAGGGACCATGACCCGACCACAAGCGCGACAAGTACCCTCCTCTGTTGAGGCACCCACCGTCGTCCGCGTTTGCGTGACGGAATACCGCTCAAACGACGCCACATGTTCACTGTGGGTGCGTTCACGCAGCGCCTCGACAGCCCTCGCAAGCGACTCACACGTATACCGTTCCGTACCCTTCGCCATCAATCCCAGACGCTCCACCGCAGTCAGTTTGCGCCATGCACGCACAAACCGCACATCAGCGGGGAGTCTAGCCTCCTCCACCTTACACACACGCACAGCAGATGACAACGACACATTGTCGTCGGCCGCAGTCAAAAACACGTGCAACAAGTCCGTGTGTGCACTCACATAATAATACGCTTCTTCTTCTTCTTCTTCCTCTTCCTCTTCCTCTTCTTCAATCACAATCACTTCAGTCTCCTCTATCCGTCTGCGCTTCTTCTCCTTCTCTACCTTTACGCTTTTCTTCGCCGACTTGCACATTGCACATCGTAGCACAGCACTCGCATTGGCGAACGTACACACACTACACTCCCACTCGCTCAATGACACATCATCAACCCGCCGCTTCGTCAAGAACGACCGCACATCGGGTGTCCCGCATGCAACTGGCAAGTTGCGCGGTGGTACCACATCCGCACCGGCGTGTGTTCCAGCCACACGCAAAGCCTCCTCTGAGGCAGCCCACAGTCGACACTCACGAAATATTCCCCGTGTACTCGCTTCCCCTTCGCCCTCGTGCTCCTTCTCCCTATCTGCCTCCGTCTCTTTCTCGTCAACCGCCAATCTCCCCTTTGTCTGATCCAGAATGGTGCCTACCACACGCAGTTTGCGATCGAGCAAAGGCCACAGAATCTCATCAAGTGTGCCCTCGGCCACAAGAAAGTGCACATTGACCGAGGCGTGCTGGCCAATGCGATGCGCGCGGTCCTCCGCCTGAACCAACACCGAGGGAGTCCAGTGCAACTCTCCAAACACAACCTGGTCGGCGGCCGTCAGCGTGATCCCTTGACCACACGCAAGCAGCGACAGTACTGCCACACGCACACCACTCGAGGGCGACTGGAAACGTCGCACAAGCTCGTGTCGTTCGGTGGCAGGCGTGCCACCGTGAATGAGAATCGCCGACTGACTGTCGCGCAACAGCGCCGTGTGCACGGCCTCAAGCACCCCACGGTGGTGCGCAAACACAAGAAACTTCGTCGTGGGCGCACTGTTTCGCACTGCATCCAGCACGTAGGCGGCCGCCGCGACACTCTTGTGCTCGCCAGTGCGTTGGTAGCACTTTGAGAACGCCTGAAAGACTCGGCCGTACTCGTCACTGCCCTTTAGCACCTCGCGCAGTCGCTTCATTTCGTCGCGCATCGTCGCGTCTGAAGCGGCGCTGGTGCCTTCAAGACGCACCCGCTGCCGTCGTTTCGCCGGCAACTCCGTCAGCACGTCCGCCTTGCGTCGACGCACCATAAGCGGCGTAAGACGTGTGTGCAACTCATCGAGATGGCTGGCACCACGCGTGTCCCAGCCAAATCGACCGCGATGGGCGTTGCAGTAGCGCTTAGCAAATTCATTGAATGTGCCAAAGACGCCCGGATGAAGCGCATCCAGTTGTACATAGAGCTCTTCGGGGCGCGAGAGTGCGGGCGTGCCTGAGAGCAGCAAAAGACGACGCGCCGACTGCAGGAGCGGAAGGAGCGCCGCCGTGCGCTTCGCCTTGCGATTCTTCAAGTAGTGCGACTCGTCCACAATGACAGTGGGGAAAGCACGGGCGCACAAGCGTGCGTTCATGGCTGGCATACTGGCGAGAGCGTACGACACTATCACCAGACGGGCATTGGCCAGCGGTACGACGTCTGTGCCCGACCGTACCACGTGCACCTGTGCCGGTAGTAGGTTGAGCCAGCGATAGGCCTCGTCGGCCCACTGGTAGCGCACTGAGCTAAGAGAGAGAGAGAGAGAGAGAGTGTGTGTGTGTGTGTGTCACAACACACACAATCCTCATTGTACATCGTTACCTTGGCACCACCACAAGGACAGGCCAGTCGTGCGCGTACATCTTGGCCGTGACAAGAGCCTGCACGGTCTTGCCCAGGCCCATGTCGTCGGCAAGAAGACAGCGGCCGCCCATGGCGACAATGCGCTTGATTCCGTCCAGCTGGAAGGGCAGCAGCGGAAGCGACAGAATCGCCGCCATGTCCGCCACGCCCCTCTCGTCTTCGGGCGGTCTAGTGTGTGTCGAAGCGTGCGCCATCATGGTGGCAGGAGGAAGAGGCGAAAGAGAAGAATAGAGTTAAAACTTAAATCTGAAATTCTGAATCACCAATTCGATTTATCGTAAGCTGAACTCAATAATAAATATTATTATTATTATAATAATTGGACAAAAATAAGATTATATTATTACAAGTCGATGGACGTGAAGGAGCCCTCAGGCACTGACGCAGACGCATCATGATTTGAATTGAGATGGAGGGTGTCGCTGAAGTGAGCATGCCGGACGGCAGTAG
>CALSCP010001943.1:0-20060 GCA_943704425.1 Ministeria vibrans ATCC 50519
AAAGTGATAGAGAGAGAGAGAGAGAGAGAGAGAGAGAGAGAGAGAGAGAGAGAAAGTGATAGAGAAAGTATGTGTGATAGATAGAGAGAGACGTGACTCATACGTATGTGTGTGTAGGCGGTGCACCGCACTCTGGTTGACGCATGCCGCACTCTCATTGTGTGGGTTGTGTCCCTCCTCATTTACTACACCGTCAGCGAGAGCTTTGGCGAAGAATGGACCAAATACTCTCCCCTCCAACGTACGACAGTTGCTCTAATCGCCTCTTCACACACCCACTTTCGCTCTATTCAAATGTGCACTCTGTCTTATCACCTTGGTCGTTCAATTTGTTTTTTTTCCATTATGTCTCTGTCTGTCTTTCTCTTCTATCTCTGACTGTACTCACCTCTGTCTTTCCTTTCTCTGACACTGTGCATTGTTTGAGTAGTTGCTGGATTTCTTTTCCTCGCGGTTGGGACGTTCGTGTACAACAATGTGATCCGTCTGCCGTGTCTGACATACAGCACTGTACCGTCCGAGGCCGACGGGACGTATACGGCCGAGAAGGTAGGCGGAGACGACCTTGAATCCAAGGCGCTACTCAGCCCAGAGTAAGCCACTTAGTTCGGTTTGTTGTTGTATTTGAGAATTACAAATTAGTAATGTGTTTGTGTGTGTCAGTCAAGTCAGTCAGTCAGCTCCTCTTCCTCTCCTTGCTCTGACTGATCATTATTATCGATTTCGGTCTCTGTCTCATCTTCATCTTCCTTCTCTGTTTCTTCGCGTTTCTTCTCAGCTCTCTCCCGCTCCTCCTGCTCCTACATACGCATACACATACGCATTAGCATCACATTTATATCATCATTGCATTTCCCTGCTCCAATGGCAATGCTTTTTACCTTGTCAAGACGGCTCTGCTCCTCCCGGTCGTTGCGCAACTGCGCTGCCTCTATGCGGTCCTCCTCGCACACCTGCTCTTTGTCAACCTGTTGTAGCTGCCTTACCCAAGATACCACTCCCACCGCATCCTCTCCGTCCATTGCGCCGTTTCCCTGCACACTCAGTCGCGCCAGGCGCGGCAGTCCTTCCAGTGCACGTAAACCCTCCAACTCCTCAATCGCATTCCCCCTACACAACCATCCCAATCGCATGTCAGCAGTCATTACTTTTTGTGTCACTCCACCAACCTGATGTTAAGGTTGACCAGTCCAACAAGAGACTCGCATCCACTGAGTGTGCGGATGTCGTTGTCGCGCAAGTGGAGTGTTTCAACGCCACTCAGTGTCGACACAATAGGCGTGGTGAGTCGCGTCAGTTGGCTCTCCGCCGCATAGAGTGTTCGCAGAGATGACGGTACAACGAGGGACTCGAGTTGATTTCCGCGCAAACACAATTCCCTTAGTTTGGGTGTATTTGTGTCCAACAGGTTCACTGACTTCACTTCATTTCCTGGGAAAATGAAAATTTTGAGTATCATTCCGCAAAACATAAAAAAATAATTATATATATATATATATATATATAAACAAGCATTGAACTTATGCAGGCGCGTACGAGAAAGATCGAGGGACTCGAGGGCAGGCAAACTTAGACCAGACACCGTTTGAAGTCGGTTTTCCTTGAGCGACAGACGTTGCAAATGGTCAAAGGATGAAATAGAGGACACGTCCCTCAACCGATTTTTGTCAGCGCTCAACACCAAGAGGTGCTTGGCGACGGACAGGGGCGACAAGTCTTCCAAAAAGTTATTGTTTAAATTCTACGTATAAAAAGGGACAATATATATTATGTGTCATATACATGTGTGTGTGTGTGTGTGTGTGTGTGTGTGAGTGTGTGTGTGTGTGTGTGGTGCGTGTTCCTTTAATCTGTGGCGTGTGTGTGTGTGTGTTTTGTGTCTTTGTGGTGTGTGTGTGTGTCCTTCTCGCGTGTGATATTAGTACCACAAAGCGCAAATGTGCGTAATTTGTCAAAATATCACAGCGTGTAGCTCCTAGAGATGTCACAGCAAGTCTCACTAAAGCATATCCCTGTACAACTTCGGTGAGATGCGAGAGACCCGCGGAGACGGCCTCTTTTGTCAAGGCAAACTAAAATAAAAAACATGGTTGTCAAGGAGACGATTGTACTATAAACTTGGTCAAACCTCAGGAACAAATTCTGACGGTTCGACTCGATCAGTAGCAGGAGTCACATGCGGAAATCTCACAGAGAGACCCTTTTCCTCGCGAGAGGAGTCATTCTCGTCGCTGATACCAGCAGTCATTTGTTATGGGATGTGTGAGTGAACCCTCCAAATTGGAAGCGAGTTTGAAGCTTTCAATCAGACGCAATGATAGGAAAATGATGCAATTCGGTATAATCGCAAAAAGAGGTAAATATTGAAACAGATTGATTGTAAATTTGTGATTTAATTCGCGATGCATTATTCAATATCCATTGATTTATTTCATTGATTATCTTTTTCTTTCATCTTTCACCTTTCACACACTTTTTTTTCAGTTACGCCTATCAATTATCAATTATTTGACCTGTAAAATGCAGGCACCTTCGGACTACCAGAAGCCTAAGGGGGTATACGTCCAACGCGCGCGACAAAGCATGAAACACCCTAATTTATGAAAATGAATATTGCAGGTTTGCCACGCCTATGTGCGCAAAGGACAGTGCCGCAAGGGCTCTGATTGTGAGTACAGGCATCTGCCGCCCGGCCACCCGGATGTGCTGGCGTTTTTTGAGCAGCAAGAGCGGGACAAGCACTTGGAAGAGGAGCGGGCACGGCAGATGAAAGACGCCGTCGTCGAGTACGCCGACTACCTGTTGACGCAGTCGGCCGCCATGCTGCGCGAGGCGACCTTCACCCGCAAGGAGCGTCTGACGGCGGCTGCCTTGCGCGAGGGCAAGCCGACGCCCGACGACTACGGGCAGCCGGTCGTCTCGCACGACGACGCCGACTGGGACTCGTCCGAGCCCGAAGCGAAGCGCTACCGAATGTCGAGCGACAACGACGTTCTCTGAAGGCCGAAACTGAAACGTACGGTGTGTCTGTCACGACGGAACTACCTGATCCAATGTGTCAATTGTATAATATTGAGTCATGAGTAAAATAATCAATTTTTTGTTCACTTTACCTTTGATGACAACTGCTGTTGCCGCTGACACCACGGTGGCCACCGATGCGACAAAGAGCAGCCCAGACGCGACTGTAGAAGATTTCAGCGACATTGCTCGTTGGAACATATTCAACAGCGGAGGTACACACACAGTGACCCTCTCCCGCCCGATTCCCTGCAGCGTCTGACACAGACACCCCGCCCGTGCTGTCTGCGTGCCCTGGGACGACCCTCCGGCGGCCCCTCCTCACGCCTCTCGTCGTTTGGTGTGTAGGTGTCGACAAAGAGAGTCGACCAGTCATTGTCTTCTCTGCATGCAACATCCCAACACCCCCCGATTCCATCAGCATGGACAAATTGCTTCGGTACACTCTTTGACACAGTTTCAATCTTATCCATTCTCATTTACTCGATATGTTTCACATTTCTGTTTTTTTTTTTTTTTTTTTTTTTTTTTTTCGATCATCGCGTCATTGGAGTGCGCAGCGTGAAACACCGGGGCCGAATGGGCGGCTTACGTTTCTTTGGACGGCGTACCGCGCCGGTGGCCGGGAACAGATTCGACAGCTGTAAGATGGCATCGCCCACAATTTTTTCCTCTCGTCTGAGTCGATTTCCAGTCGCTCCGTCGCTCGATGTAGACATTGCCGTGGCCGACTGGGCGGCCGCCGGCGCCCCAGCTGCGTCACTGCCACCTATCGCATCACTCTGCGCAAAGAGGTCGGCCGGCTGGGCCGCCTCAGCTTCGAGATAGGTGTCGGAGAAAGAGTCGGGCATATTTTGCAGTGCATCGTCAAATGCATCCATTTCCACGTCGACATCCATCAACGACGGATTCTCCAGTGGGTGCGACATCAAGCCCGGTTATTTCACGGGAGGCGAGGAAACGCGAACCGTTCTATGTTAGTTGAATAAAATTGAACTCGAAAAAAAATTATATTATTATAATTATATTTTTTTGATGTCGGAAGTTGAGGAGACTGTCAAGCGAATTCAGGGTCACAAGGGGGTGGTTGGGATTATTGTGATCAATTCGGAAGGTGCGTGTGTATATGTGTGTGTGTGTTTTTTTTTTCTCGTATTGTCTTGGCAACCGTTGCTCTCGTCCATCGTTCGTGTTGCGTGTGCCGTAGTTTTTGGCGCGCATGCGTTTGTATCAGACTGTGATGGTCATTGGGGGGAGCGAGAGGAGAGATGCATGCGGCCTTGTCCGTTTGCGGACATGAGCTGTGCTGACAAGATGGTTTCTCGTAGGAATCCCGATCAGAACGACCTTGGACAACGCGCAGACGGTGCAGTATGCAGCGTTGATGACGCAGTTGACGGCGAAGGCACGAAGCACCGTGCGCGACTTGGACCCGCAGGTATGGAGAGAGAGGGAGAGAGAGGGAGAAAGAGAGAGAGTGTGTGTTGACGAGCCTTTGCATTGCCCCACTCAGAACGACTTGACATTTTTGAGAATTCGTTCCAAGAAGCACGAGATTATGATTGCTCCTGGTAAGTGTACATTGGCGTGTGGACATGCTCTTTGTGTGTGTGTGTGTGTGTGTGTGTGTGTGTGTGTGTGTGTGTGTGTGTGTGTGTGTGTGTGTGTGTGTGTGTATTAGTGGGTATTCTATACAACTGTGATGCACTCACAACTGAACCGTTCTTCTCTTTGTGTGTGTGTAGACAAAGATTATGTTCTCATTGTCGTACAAAACCCGACCGAGTAAACGAGCAGCTATAGTTGCATGATGTGGGAGAGCGGAATGGGTGTGGGGGAGATATGAAGAGAGGGAGTCTCAATACAGCGTGTCAAATACATTAGTCAATTTATTCATTGATATATTTTGATCATTCATTATTACATGTTGATGGTCTGATGCTATGCGCCTATCGCTTAGAAGATTATACACAGGACGAGCATCGAGGTGGGTGAAGGACACCCGGCTGCTTGTGGAGCTCATGTCTCAAACACTGTTTCTGTTTAGAAAACTTCGAGCGGTACCTTCTCGAGAAGCACGCAGACGACGTGGACGCCCTGCTCCACGTTGAAGATCCCTCCGAACATGTCTCCATCACTATCAAGTGAGTGTCTTCTTCTTCTTCTTCTTTTTTTTTTTTTTTATTTTTTCTTTTGGTATTTGTTTCATTCGCGTCTGATTTGCGAAACGCACTCGATTCTCCCGTTTCTACAGTGTCCTCGAACTCATTGATTGGAACACCGAACTGGGCACACTTTTGCTTGCGTACCCGACGACGCTCTTGCCGCTGTTTGACCGGAGTGCCCGAGCAGTTCAGGTGAAGATGTACCGTCAACACGAAGACACGGAACGGCCCATTGGACACCTGTCGATTAAGGAGAATGTCCACATCCGACTGAGCAATCTACCGCAGTGCCCCGAAGTGAGCAAGGCCCAGATTCCGCGCTCGGCCGACTTTGGCTTGTTCCTCTCCATTTCGGGCACGGTGATTCGTACGGGCGCCGTCAAGTCACTCGAGTTTGAGCGCGACTACTCCTGTATGACGTGCCATCAGAGCTTTCGAGTACAGGCCGAATTTGAACAGTACAACATTGCGCCCAAGCCGACGCGCTGTCCACTCATGAAGAATGGCCAACAATGTAAGGGCACGTCGTTCAGCGAGCTCAACGCACGTCCCACCGACCCAACGGGTCTCCATGGTGCCACACCCGGTGCAGGAGCTGGTCCTGCTGCTGCTGCTGTTGGTGGTGGTGGTGGTGGCACAGGCATTGTCACAGGCCTTCCCGAAATGTGCCGGGACTACCAAGAAATCAAAATTCAAGAGCAGGTAAACCCAAAGAGAAACGAAAAAATTAATAATGATAAAAATTAATAATTATTATTATTATTATTATTATTATTATTATTATTATTATTATTATATTATTATTATTATTATATTATTATTATTATTATATTATTATTATAATATTATTATATTATTATTATTATTTTCTTTTACTTCTTTTCACCTCTCAGATTCAAAAACTGGCTGTGGGCTCGATTCCTCGCTCGATGGTCGTGGTGTTAGAGGACGACCTGGTGGACATGTGCAAGGCGGGCGACGATGTCATCATCAGTGGCATTGTGCGTCACCGCTGGCGTCCCGTTGTCAACGACCGTCGCTGCGACTTGGAGACAGTGATTCAGGCAAACCATGTACGCGTCAACAACGATCAGCGAACACAACAAGAGATTACAGAAGAGCTCCGCGAGGAGTTTCGCCAGCTGTGGGAACGCGATAGAGACACCCCTTTTCGCGCACGCAATCACATCGTGTCAAGCCTGTGTCCTCAAGTGTACGGTCTATATGTCATCAAGTTGGCCGTCACGCTGGTGTTGGTTGGTGGCGTGCAGCGTGTAGAGCCCAGTGGAACCCGTATTCGCGGCGAGTCGCACATTCTGTTGGTGGGCGATCCGGGTACGGGCAAGTCCCAAGTGCTCAAGTTTGCGGCAAAACTGATGCCTCGCTCGGTGCTGACAACGGGTGTGGGCACCAGCTCGGCAGGACTGACCGTGACTGCTGTCAAGGATTCGGGTGAGTGGCAGCTCGAGGCGGGAGCCCTTGTACTTGCAGACGGTGGTGTGTGTTGCATCGATGAGTTTGGTGGCATTCGTGAACACGATCGGGGTTCCATTCACGAGGCGATGGAGCAGCAGACACTGAGCGTGGCCAAGGCGGGCCTCGTTTGCAAATTAAACACACGCACCACCGTGATCGCGGCCACCAATCCCAAGGGTACCTTTGACCCGCAGGAGTCCATTGCGGTCAACGTCGCCATTGCCAGTCCACTGCTCAGTCGCTTCGATTTGGTCATGGTGCTCCTTGACTCTCGCGACGAAGCCTGGGATCGCGTCGTTTCGTCGTTTATTCTGGAAAAGCGCGACAAGATTGGTTCGCGACGTCCGACGACTTTGAGGCACGACCACCGTGGAAAGCGAAAGACGAAAAGGGGACCAGTGCAGGGTGATGGAAATGGTGGGAATGAACATGCTGATGAAGCGAGCGAGGTCGACGTCGACGACGACGACGACGATGATGATGACGCCGACGAAGATGAGGAGGAGGAGGATGCTGCGGATGGCAACGAGGCGGCTGCGGATCCCAATGAGCCGGCGAACCCTTGGTCGATTGAGAAGCTTCAGGCATACCTGTGTTATGTCAAAGCCAACTTCCATCCAACTATGTCTCCCGACGCAGAGATGATTTTGAGTCGCTACTACCAAATCCAGCGTCTTTCGGACCAACGCAACGCCGCTCGAACCACCATTCGCATGCTTGAAAGCCTTGTGCGCATAGCACAGGCGCACGCGCGACTCATGTGTCACACGAGCGTTGCCATTGAGGACGCCGTCGTGGCCGTGACGCTCGTCGAGTCGTCCATGCAAGGTGGTGCGTTGCTCGGCATCACCGACGCTATGCGTGCGCTCTTTCCCGACGACCCCGACGCCCAGTTTGCCCAGCAGCAAGAGATTGTTCTGCAGCGGCTGTCATTTGCCTACCGGCCTAACAACAATGGTGATGGCGACAGTCAGTCTCCTGTTCGTGGTGGTAGCGACCGTGGTAGTGACCGTGGCCACTCTGCCACACCGGAAGGCTCGCCAGTGCGACGTAGATTGCCACTGCGAGAACAAGCGAGCCCCTCGCGCCAGCTCACAGTCGAAAAGAGCCTCGATGGTATCCGCTGCGATCTTGCCATGCGCCAAGTTCGTGATCAGCACCAAATCGAAGACTGCGAAGCAATGATACGCCAAGAGGTGGAAATGGCCATGCGTAGCAATGGACCTGCACCTGTCAGTGCCACGGGTGCCGCTAACCGGCCCGCCCACGAGAAACGGCCACATCCCGACCCCGCTCCCAATGGGTCCGCGTCACCGAGGCGGGTGCGTGTGCCGGCCTTTGTCTCAGCCGTAGATCGGCCCAGCGACGGTGAAGACGATGACGGGATGGACTTGGAGCTGGATATGGATGAAGATGATCTCATTTTGACCGAACACAGAGAGCGACACAAACAACTGCTGCAACAACAACAGCAACAACCAGTTTCGGATGCAGCTCCTCACTCTACCAACAACAACAACGACAACAACAACAACAACAACGTCAACAACAATGACAACAACAACAATAACGATGACGATGACGACGACGGCATGTCGTGGAGCCTGTCTCCACCCGAGTTCCCTGTGGCCAAGCGACGCTTTGTCGAAGATGTATAGAATAATTAATCATCATAGTAATTTTTAATCTTTGATCAGAACTCCAGAGCAATTGTCCAATCGCCGCCGATGGACAGGCCGGGTTTCTTGATGTCGATGCGTTTGGTGGCGGGGTCCTGAGTGAAGGGCAGGGTGGTCTGGCGCAGGCCGCCGCCCAGGGTAACACGCTGCAACAGGCGCTGCTCGCCCACAATGACCACTCGCTCCACGTACTCTTGCGTGTTGTAGCTACCCGCGAGCAGAGCAGAGCTTGTCAACTGTACAACGCAAGAGTTTTTGTTACGCAACGAACGTCTTCACTTGATTTGGTTGGCTTACCTTTGAGTCATGGTAGACAAAGTTACGGAGAAGGTACTCGCCGTCCATGAAGCGCAGTGAGTCACGGTCGTCAAGGTAAAGACTGCCTGAGGCATTGTGTGCAGCGTTGAGCGCAACAAAGAGAGTATATGGGTCGTTGGTCATGACATGCGACGACCGACGCACGCGCATCTTGCGGGGAATGATGGAGCCGGCGCGCTGGAAGGCGACCGTCTTGCTGAGCGGACAGGCGACGGTGACAGTGCCAGGGGCAGTTGCCTTGAGCGTGTCCATGTCGTACCACACCTCAGATCCCGGAAGGTAGGTACTCACTGAGTGTGTTCCGGACTGAGAAAAGAAAACAAAAATAAATCATAGATAATATTATGAAAGAGTAAGAGAATGAGAATAAGAAAGAAAATGAGAAAGAGAATGAGAAAGAAAATGAGAAAGAAGAAAGAGAAAAACACAAAGTGATAGAGAGAGGGAGAGAGAGACGCGGGCGTCAAAGACAACTTTACACAGAACAAGGAGGCAACAAACAAAGTAATTATTATTATAATAAAACTACCTTTGAGACGGGATGAACAAGAATGTCGGCGCCCAGGAGGAAGGCATTGTCGAGGGTGAAAGTGCGAACGTCCGTGGGATACTCCATCCAGAGGGGCCGCATGACAGGCAAGGCCGTGGTATTGGCAAAGTGGAAGAGTGTGTAGAGGTAGGGAAGAAGCTGGTAGCGACGACGGATGCTGTCGCGGATTGGCTTCTGGTAAAGAGGCTCGAACAGGTAGGGTTCGCGACGCTTGGCGTCGAGATGGGCGTGAGCGCGGAAGAAGGGCTGGTAGGCGCCTGCCTGGTACCAGCGCACCATGAGCTCGGCGTCAGGGTTGCCAAAAAAGCCGCCCACGTCAGCTCCGACAAAGGGCAGGCCCGCCAGAGAGGTGCCCAGCAGCATCGGCACCGACGCCTCCAGATGATCCCATGCTGCCGTATTGTCTCCTGTCCAGATCGCCCCAAACCGCTGTGACCCGGCAAAGTAGGCGCGCGACAGAACAAAAGGACGGCGCAGTCCCTGCGAACGGTCCAACAGTCCTTCATAAGTCGCCTGCAAAAAAAAAAAGGGAGAAAACACAATTGCTGGGAGTCGTTCGGAGGGAGTGAGCGGGTACCGAGGCAAGCCCAAGGTCAGCAAAGGGGTTGACGCTGATGAGAACGGCCTCGCCAATCCAGGTGAAGAGGGTGTTCGCTTCAAAGCGCTCCGCAAGCACTGTCGTCATGGCGTCCGACGTGCCCGCCCGCATGATGCGCAGGTCGCCCGCTGCCTGTGCGTTGAAGAACGACAGCCCCGACGAGGGTCCTTCTGCGTCTCTGTTCATAATAATATTTTGAACTTTGAAATTTTGAAATGAATCAATAATGGGAACCAATCAACCAAATAAGCTGACAATGTATGAAGCCCCTAGGGCGCCAGTGGAGACAATTCAATTATTTCAAACCGCTGTATGAAGGCATTCTGACTCTCTAAACCTCTTGAGTCTTGAGAGAGGCTCAATCACCGACCCGGCTCGGCGCCCATTGAATTAGTATTGCACATCAGAGGATTAGTTCGTCGTAATAAATCAACTAAATCAATACTCCGGTGAGTCCGATCTGTCTCCGTAATTCGTACGGAAGTAACGGAACGAAGTACGAAGTACGGACTCACTCACTACGGAGTGGTCAGCTGTCAGTACTCTAACCAGTCGTTTTTAATTTTAATCCCAAGAGGGCATGTTTAGTCTACGATTAAAATCAAATCAATTCCACCAGTTGACAATTCTCCGACCCAATTGAATGAATTGATATAGATAATAGATTCCTGTCTTTCTGGATTAAATATCATGTCTTTGATATTTTTGTCATTTCAGATTGTTTAATGTTTCTTAGATTTATCTGTCATTTTTTCAAACAAACATGAAAACTCTTTTTTCGAATTCGAACGGTCTCTCATAGTCTCATCTCTGAAAAATCCAATTTAATTTAATTTTATGCCCATCGTCAAGACACTCGTCTGGTACGTGGACGACCGTGACTTTTGGTCGAGGAAGTTGATCACCTCTCAGGCGTCCGCGTCAATCGAGATCAACACTGCGGAGAACGTCTCTGTTGCCGTAGCGGCCGCTTGTCACGCTCTCGATGCGCCCCATTGCGCTCACGAGAGTACCCTTGTTCTAAATGACGGCATTTTTTCCTCGGGAAAATCGTCCGAGCGTATCTTCTTGGATGCGGACCAATCTTTTGACGACCAGTTTCGCACACAGTTTGACGGCACTCTGCCCAAGGTGAGTTTCCATCTTTCTCGGCCAGCGGTCAGCGCCTCTGTACGATATCGTGAACGAAATTCATTTTGTGCACACGTTCGCGCCTGAAGCGAACCTGAAGCATTGTCTATTTCTCGAAGTTGGAAATTTTTTAGTGTTGTTTTTTGGCGATATATCCCGAAACCGTCTCGATTTTTGCTCACACTTTGTCCAGTATTATTGTATTGTTCAACTGGGTTTCGCTTCGTTGTGCAAAACTGCAAATGCAGGACGCGAATCAATGCCGAAGACTAACAAACATTATTGTTGTTGTTTTCTTCCCAGCTTGACTCGCTCTCGCTGCGCACCAAATTGTCGGTGCGTGTCGAGCGGTGTCTCGATAGCCTCCGCGGCAATCCGCACTCCTTTTTGCGGCTCACCCGCTCGCTGCGCCATGTTATCGAGAAAGAGACCGACTTTGCGCAGAATTTCATTGTCTCTGGCGGACTTGTGTGTCTGTTGCGTATCAGCATCGAATACAATGCCACGGCACAGTGCCACGCCTTGCGCGTTCTGAGTGCTTCTATTCGCTATGTCGACGGCATGAAGATGGCCCTCGAGAGCGAAGCTCTCGTGGCGCTCATCTATGCGATCCTGGTGAATACGACAGGTGAAAATTCGATGCTGGCTGCCCTCGAAGTCCTTGAGACCATGGTAGGCCATGCGCGGCGCGCGCGAAACCCTTCCTTCACCATGTCCATTGTG
The DNA here is from genome assembly GCA_943704425.1 of Ministeria vibrans ATCC 50519. Lineage (NCBI taxonomy): Eukaryota > Filasterea > Ministeriida > Ministeriidae > Ministeria > Ministeria vibrans. The sequence goes on from CALSCP010001943.1 coordinate 11,662, forward strand.
CGCTGCGCCAAACAGAATGCTATTGAGGACGGCAATCCCGTCTTCTCGTCGCTTGTCGCGCTGCTCAAAGAGTCTCTTCACAACGAGACTCTCGCGGCGCGTCTCATGGCCTTTGTGTCGGCCATTATAAGCAGCTTTGTCGACTTTGAAGAGAGTGATCCTGTCAAAGAGGCACAACTATCAGCGCAATTTATTGAGACGTGCGCGCTGCTCGCGAAGGCGGGACTGCAGGCAGTCGCAGAGACGGTCATGGCGAAGGAGGTGTCGTCGGATGTCACAAAGAGCCGCGCAGCCGAGTACCAAGCGCTGGTGGAGGATGCACGGGCGCGCGAAGCGGAGTGCATAAAGACGCGTGCAGCATCAACGGTGTCAGTGCAGCAATCGGAGGAGGCTCTGCTGCTGAGCACGCCGACAGAGGCAACTGTGTCCGCAGTGCGCTTGGCTCGTCTGGACAAATCTCGGGCACAAATTGTAGAAGAGCGCGATCAGATTGAGTTGACTCTACGACCCGGTGTGTTCTTTCCCGAGGGAACCGCAGACAGCACCGCAGCCACAAGCACAACAACAGAAACACGGCCGACAGTGATTGTCACTGATTCGTCTGTGGCATCTCAGAAGCACGCTGGCGAGGCACAGAAACAGGGAGAGCCGTCGGTGTCAGTCTCACAGTCGCCAGGTGGAACAGCCGCGCGCGAAAACGATGGACACTGTCGGAGAACAATGAGTGAGAAGAAGCGGTCGCGCAAATTGCGCCAAAAGAGTCTCGAGATGCAACGAGCGCAACTGTCGTCGATCCTGCTTAAGAGTAGAGCAGCAAGTGGAATTCGTACTGGTGATGGTGCTGGTAGAGCGAGTGAGGTGGAAATTTTTTCCGCATCAGAAGCCAACCTGGACTCGTCTGAGGTCGCGGCTCAACTTGATTCGTCTGCGAGGCAAGGCAGCAGCAGCTCCGAGTCGCACAGCGCGTCGCCTCTCAGTACGACACTGAAGAACCTGGAACTGTGTCGTGTGGTGAGTGAGGTTGAACCCCCACGCACGAGACTTCTCAGAGATAGGCAAGAGGTGTGTGGCAACGACATTGAATCAGCTCTGTCGAAGACTGCGAGTGCGAATTGTGAGAGTGCGGCAGCACGGGACTCGCTGAAACCGCCATCGTCGCAGCGCCCAGCCTCGGCATTGCGTTCAAGAAGCCTTTTGGACAGTTCAACGTTGGTGCATGAGCGAGCAGCTTCTGCGCGAAAGACGACTGTGTCACAGAACAGCATGTCGCAGACGGACAGGAAGAGTGACCCTACAATGGCCAGTGAAGGGAATGTGGGCCTATTTGAGGAAGATGTTCGTCGGTATGTGCGTACGCAGAAGGGCACTGTCACGGAGAGTGCCTTGCAGCAGATGACCCAAGTCGTGAACTGGAGTTCGAACGCGCAGGACGGAATGGATATCATTGCGTATGTGGATGGGAAAAGGGTCTGTTTGTTCCAACAGACCGAGTTTGGTGATGAAGTGCTCGATGGGCCAGTGGTGACTCTTGGCGGGCATTTGAGGGGTGTCACCAGTCTGGCGTTGTCATCCGATGGCAAATGGCTTCTCAGTGCTTCGTGGGACAGGTCAGTCAAAGTGTGGAATGCGAAACGGTTCGTTCTGTCGCGTACGATTCACACTGATCATTGGAGGTATTCTACTTGCAACCGCACAGTTTCTTTTAACACTTGTGTGTCCATCTTCCCTCTTGCTTTTTTTTTCCAGTGGAATTCATTGTCTATCACTTTTTGCCGATGGAAAGAAAATTCTCACTGGCTCAGCGGATCGCACGTTGAAAATCATCTCGTTTGAGACTGGCGCACGCCTTTTGACTTTTAGAGGACACGAAGAGTACGAGTCGCACAATTTTTTTTTGTGTGTGTACCTGTGGCATACCGAGACTTTCTGTGTCTCTGTTTCTGCCTATCCATGGTGCTTCTCACTTTCTTCCCTATATCAATCTGCCTCTGATTTTTTCTTTCTGTGCGAATGGTAGGTCAGTGATTAGCTGCGATGTGTCTCCTGATGGACTCACTGTTGTCAGTGGCTCATCGGACTGTACGCTCAAGGTTTGGAATGCTCTCTCAGGAGAATGTAATTTTACCTTCTCTGAACACGCTCAGTATGTTAATATTTAATATTGTTTTACGTCTTGGGATGAATTCCTTTAAGCTTATATTATTGCTCTCTCATCTGAACTTTTGTTTAGCTGGGTTGGTGCTGTGAAGTACTCTTGCTTTTCTAGCTTCCTGAGCGGGTCGTACGATGGAACACTGAAGTTGAGAACGGCGAATGCACGAACGTGGCGGGTGTTGTTTCAAGGACATGAGAGGTACAACAAAAGACTCACCTATTATTGGTTCTTATTATTGTGTTTTTGTTCTCGTTTCGAGTTGATTTAAAAACAAACATGCTCTGTCACTCATTTTCTGTGAAACTTGAAGAAGCGCTCAAAATACTGTCATTATCGTTGTTTTTTCCCACATTCTCTGTTTAGTGTTGTGTCCTCGGTTGACTTTTCTCCCAATGGTCACACAATTCTCAGTGGCTCGCACGATTGTACAATCAAACATTGGTCCATTTATGGCGGTGTATGTCGCTTCACTTTTAAAGGTCACTGCGAGTAAGTCGTACACTGAACGGAGTATAGAAAATGTGAAGTCAGCTGATGTTAATAATTATATTAATTTTATTTTTGTATTATTTGTAGTGCCGTTCTCTGTGTGAAATTCTCACCGACTGGAAAGTCGTGTATCAGTGGTTCTGCCGATCAGACTGTCAAAATGTGGTGTTTGCGAAGTGGAGAGTGTGACCGCACTTTTTTGGGGCACAAGAAGTGAGATTGCCGCGAACAGAAAATCAATTGTGTGTGAGATGGATCTAACATTATGCATTATTCAACACACATAGGCCAATCACATCTGTTCAGTTTTCACTCGATGGTCTGACCATCTTTAGCGCCTCTAGCGATATGACTATTCGAGTGTGGTCTTGTGCCAAAGGTGCTCACATTGCCATGCACACCATCACAACCTCAGCGTAAAAAGCATAATAATCATAAATAAATTTCCCCCTCTCTCTTTCTGTATTATTCTCTCTCTCTCTCTCTCTCTCTCTCTCTCTCTCTCTCTCTCTCTCTCTCTCTCTCTCTCTCTCTCTTCTCTCTCTCTCTCTCTCTCTCTCTCTCTCTCTCACACACACACACACACACACTTTGTTTTGTGTCCCTCCATTCTCTCGCTCTCTCTTTCGTTCTCTTCCTCACTGTGCTTGCGTACCTTGAGAATATCCATTTGTGGATAGGGTTCGGGTAGTCCTTTTTTCAGTGCGCGTGGATTGATTTCAAAAAGGGCGTCGCAGTCAATGGCACACTGCACATTGCGACGCACACGCTCCAGTGTTGAGTGTGGCAGCGCAAAAGATTGGCGAAACATCCGAATCAGATCAAAATGACCCACAATGGTCGGTCGTAATCGCTCAATGACAGCATATCTGCAACAACAAACCAACACAGACGCATGAGAATGAAGCTGTGGTGGTGCGTAAGACACACACGACAACAGTCGTACTGGTGATCGAGATAGTCGTTGAAACAGGCTTCGGTGCTTCCACTCAGCGCCTCGGCCTTGTCGTACAGGTCGGCTGAGAAGTCGCACGGGACACTGCGAACATGATGGACGGCACCCACAACAAAGTCGAGACGGAAGCGCTCCTTCAAGACCTTCACTCGCTCAATGTCCGCCTCTCGAATGTACTCCGTCTCCATGCCCACCGTGATATAGATGACACCGGCATACTTGGCCTGTAGACGACGTGCCTCGCCCACGTATGCGGCAAACTGCGCGTCCAGCTCGACCGGAGTCATATTCAACTGCAACGCGTTGGATGAGACGAGAGGGCTTTTCCCCTCTCCTCTGCCCTTACCTCCACCTCTTCGGGATACAGATCTTCCTGGAGCTCGCGAGGTGCATGTTCGGAGAGTCCGAGGTGCGAGAAGTCAAGTGCGATGGCGCGCTGCACGATCGACTCGAGAGTGCCCGTCGCATGTTTGCAAAACTCACCCGAGTGGCAATGGAAGGTGAAAGGCATCACGATCAATCACAACAGTAGTTTGAGCCGCGAAGACCTCTGACCAGTTTGAAAACCAAGTGAAGAACTCTCAACTGATCAAGTCATCAAGAACAAGTGTGTTATATAGACTTATAGTACAATGATGAATGAAGAGAAATATAAATATACAATGCTTCCGTCATAGACTAGTCCCAAGAAGATGGAGCAGCAAAAGCACCCGTAAGCCCACAAATGTCAAATACACTCTTGCAGCAAGCGCACGAAGAATTGGAATACTTAAATACGAGAACATTGGTCGAAAAAAACGACGTCTTCATTTGACCCAAAACTCTTGACCAGAGAGCGCAGGAAGATACTCACGAGCCACAACAGCCACCATATCCGCAACAGTGGAAGGATCAAGCAAATCAGCATCCTCGCCCTATCCCCAAGTGCAAGCCCCAGAGGTTGCTCAGTGTCAAAAAGTACAAACGCTCGACACACATATCACACACAGACACACACAACATACAGACACAACACAGCACACAAGGAGTTTGGGGGTTTTTTCTCTTTCTTTTCTTTACCTCATCCGGATACAATGTTTGCCTAAGCTGGGTTCGTGTGCGTCGGGGCACAACAGAATACGCAAAGATGTTCCAAGGTTTCCCTTCCAGTGCCAGTGTCTCCGTCAGCGAGGCAAGACCCGCCTTACTCGCCGCATACGCTCCCTCTCCTACGCGCACCCAATCCATACAAAACAAGAATTTAGTGTGTAAACTGAAAAAAAAAGAGAGAGGGAAAAACAAAGTGATAGGTTGAAAGACACACAAAATAATATTAACATAATAACAATTGCAAGAAGGGTGAGACATTATACCTTCGCGCCCTCCTCGTACCGCACTCGACGTGACATTGATTATGACTCCCCCTCTCTTTTTCATACATTCCATTGCCTGTGAAAATTCCATCAGCACAAATGAAACATGTACAGGCGTTAAATGAAGACGAAAACGATTCATATTATATAAAATATAATAATTATAATAATAATAATAATTAATTATATACATAATTATTATAATATTATATACATATAATTATATATATATCACCTCGCGAGCAGCGTAAAAGGACCCTGACAGATTCACAGCAACGTGTTCAGCCCATACATCATCACTCTACATACACAAGCACAGTCAGTCAGTCCTTTCTTGTTTATGTACAGTCACTCATATTAAAGCAGGACATAAGAGAGGGAAAGAGGAAATGTTACACCAATAATAATTAATCATTATTTTAAGTAAGACGTAACTGTGTCTGTGATGAGAGTGCGCTGGGCCATTGCTGCGTTGTTCACCAGCACATCCACTTGCCCATACACCTCAATCACTCGCTGAAACACCATTTGCACATTCTCGCTCTACAAAAATAAAAAGACGTCTTAGTAATAATTATAAATAATAAAACAAAAAATAGTAATAATAATAATTATTATTTTTACTCTAGTGTTCTTATGTGTTATCTTAAAATTAATCAAAATAATATTACATGAATATTTTGTGATCCGACATTTATAATTAATATTACCCGACTGACATCCGCAACCACTGCCAATCCCCCGACACTCTGTGCGACGGACTCTGTCTCCTCCTTATTCCGTCCCACCACTGCAACCTATAATGTTATTTCATACACAAACGGGAACACTAATCAGTGCAGTCAATTGTGTCGAAGGGAGATATGCATATACTCAATCAAACCTCAAATGAAAACACACGCACACGGCACACGATAATTAATTTGTAATTTATTATTGTTATTATCATCATTAATATTAGTAAAACATATTCACAACAACAGCAATATCAGCATAAATCTAAACATAATGAGAATAGAACAATGCTGCTTCTGATCAGATCCGATCCATAAGTGGTATCGCGGCCGCTCACTTGGTACTCTCCTTAATTAATGCGGTTCAACTCACCTTCATCCCGAGCGCACTGAGTTTCCCCGCCACTGCCGCACCAATCCCCCGACTCCCGCCCGTCACTATCGCAACCCGACGCAACCGCTCTACGTGACGCAATCAATCATTTACATCAATAATGGTCGGTTTAAGATGTATACGTCGTACCTCTGATCATTTGTTCTGCTGCGTAAACATCAGGTTTGTACGTCACCTACACACACAATCAAACACAACGTAGATAAGTATATTATATTCAATACGTCATATTAACGCAACGTACGCGTTAACACTGATCCAAAATAACGCGGTTGAATTTGTCGTATCTTTGTATCGGTGTACCTTCCAGAGATCAAGGGGTCCGTCCAGAAGTCGCGCACGCACTCCCGAGTGAGTGTGCGCCAAGTGAAGACACTCAGTGCCAAACTCAAAATCGTGTTCTGTACACTAGAATCAAACCATGGACATTATGATACATTTGTTTCTTCTTCGCCTTCAGCTAAATTGCCATTGTGATTGATCGTATCGTACTTTGTCGTATGCCAATTTGATGACACTGTACCAAAACGCCTGCGGAGTTTGGCTGGCACGGTAGAGCGACCGGTCGAGTGACTGGTCGAGAAACCCGTTGGAATCCACTGAAATGACAGTGGACACGAGCGGACGAATCATGCCTGCTGCCTATGTACGCAGTCGATGATCAATTGCAACCATCCTCCTTTTAATTTAATTTGACGATATCGATGCATAGTATAGTGTAACCGACACCTTGTGCTCGTGTGCTGACTGTGTGACACGTCGAAGAGTCGGCTCGTCGACAAAGGGACGCACCACATCATGGATGATCACCTACAGGTAAGAGAACACAATAATTAGTACGTTCCTATTTTTTTTTCACTATATATCATACCACATCGTCTTCGTGCGCTTCGTGACGCAGAAAATTGACACCGCTTTGAAGTGATCTGTGGCGTGTCGAGCCTCCCACGGCACAGACGACTCGCTCAGAGAACTCCCAAGATTTCAGCGCCTGTCCATCGTCTCAGTTAACATTTGCCTTCACACGCCAGAACGTCACACACACATACACACACCTCTTCCATTGCATTCAATTCTTCAGCGGCAACCACAAGAACAGTCTTGTCGATCCACGGAATCCTACAAAATTCATATTGTGTGACACTGAGTGATTTTGCTTTGTGATTCTCATTCTCTCGTGAGTTGCACATCACGTACCTTGCAAACACCTCAATAGTATAGTACATCAAAGGACGGTCGTAGATAACCCAGTGCTGCTTCGGCAGCGGCATTCCAGCGCGTGTTCCTGCGTAAACAACAAAAACCCATTTCCGTTTGAGCATATAACTTTGGAACTTCCATCAAACCTGTTCCGCCCGCCGGCAGCACAGCATACACCTTCCCTTTAATAGGTCGATCCGACATCGAAAAAGAAAATAAGAATGCGATTACGAGTGGGTTACGACGAACCCCGAAAGGTAATCAACAAAATAATTTTCAAGATCAAAATTAATTTTCTTGATCTTTATCCCTTGCTCTTTTCTTTGGTTCAATGGATCCACCAACATTACCGCCGTCAAGCGAAGCCGGCGCAGAGACCACGAAAACCGGTGTGGATGGCACGATTTACGATTACAACCCGGTTCGCTGTCGCTTGTGCTCAGCGCGTCCCTCTCACCCACGGCTGACTGTAGGTGGCGCGAGCATGGCTTCCGCGTGTGGACGAGTCCGTCATTTTGGCGTATCAAGCAAACTACGGAGGTGTGTTGAGTTGTGCTCTGAGTGTGTCGTTCGTCGTCTCATCTGCTTCTCTGTCAGGCCCTCCCGTTGAAGACAGCGAACCCCCGATGCAGCCCTCTCGAGCTCCACCCTTGCCACAGTCCGATGCATCCGCCAGTGGATCGTCCGCAAAAGCATCCAGAAAGAGAAAACGAAAGGTTTGTTTTTTGAGACATTACCGTTCTGTTTCTCAGCGTTTCGTTTTGTTGACGTTTGTAGGAAGAATCAACAGTTGGCGAAGATGGAATGGTGCACATTGGAGGTAGACACACCTACCACACATATATACACACACATGCATACAATACTGACTAAACGGTGTCCTTTTCAGACTCGGTGAATCCTCATGTGTATGTGACGGGTCTTCCGGCCGACGTCACCGTTGAAGAGCTCGCTGCCTTCATGGGTCGTTGTGGGATTCTCCGGAAAGTGGATGACTCAGAGTAAGAACATACACACACACACACACACAGAGAGAGAGAGAGAGAGAGAGAGAGAGAGAGAGAGAGAGAGAGAGAGAGAGAGAGAGAGAGAGAGAGAGAGAGAGAGAGAGAGAGAGAGA
>CALSCP010001954.1:0-29656 GCA_943704425.1 Ministeria vibrans ATCC 50519
TTTTTTTTTGGGTTTTTCGTGTCACGACTGAAATGAAGATAGCGCGCTGTAGCTGCAGAGCTGTGGCGTGCCTACCTGCATTGCATGTCGCTGGCGTGTGCCCGGCTCCTTTGCTTGCTTTGCTTTTGCGGTTGCGTTCTCTCTCCCCCTTTTTTTTTTTATCTTATCAGTTCTGTCGTCGCGTTTAGGGCAAACGCAGGCACTTCAGGTGCTCGTGAGTAGCGGAGCAGACGTAGGGCACACTCTTCCCGACGGTATGTTGCTGATTGCGGTGGTTTCTGCCACGTTGAGCGTTCAGTTTCTCTGACGTTTTTTGTTTATGATATCCTTTTCGTGCACCAAAAATTTTAAAGGTCGAAGTGCGCTGCACCTTGCGTGCGAGAGTGGCTCGATTGACGCAGTTGAGGTCCTCATCGAAGGCGGCATCGGTACGCCTTTGAGCATTGGTGTATTTCGATTGATCTCTCTCGTCTGACACACACTCTTTTATCACTTTGTTGCTTCTCTCTCTCGTGATGTTGTAGCCATCGCGACGGAATCACACGATGGCGCCACGCCACTGTTCACCGCCACTCAATGTGGATTCGAGGCAGGTGTGCGTCGCTTGATCAAGGCCAAGGCTAACCCTAACGACGCGGTGACTGTACGCGGTGCGGGTGTCCGCACACCGCAGGCAGACTTGTTGCTGTCGCTCAGGGCAGTCGGAAAGGGTGTTGATGAGGCCGCGAGCAAAAGCGACACGACACAGCCCCTGTTTGTCGCGAGTGCACTTGGATACGAAGGTGTTGTGCGTGCCCTCATTGACGGCGGCGCCAATGTCCAATACGAAGACAGCAACAAGCTGACGGCACTGTTCCTTGCGGCCGCCAACGGACACGGTTCCGTTGTGCAGGCACTCATCAAGCGTGGCGCCGGATTCAACATCACCATTGCCGGTGACATTACACCGCTTTACATTGCGGCGCGTAACGGTCAGATTGCGTCGCTGCAGGTCATCCTCGACACCAATTCCGCACTGGTGAACAAGCAGACGGACACGGGCGAGACGCCCGTCTACGCCGCAAGTGAACACGGGCACGAGGCCATTGTGCGCATTCTGTGCAACTACGATGCCATGACACACCTGCCCGTGGTGGGCGGTGCCACCGCCATGCACGCAGCCAGTCGAAATGGCCATCTTCTTGTGGTGCAACATCTGGTCGCGGCCAAGGCTGATGTGAACGCGCGTCGCTTCGACGATGCCACACCACTGTACTGTGCCGCTGAAGGCGACCACTATCGTGTTCTTGAGTTCCTGCTCAAACACGGCCACGCGGACCCAGCCAACACCATTGCGGGCGGTGCGTCACCGCTCTTTGTCGCCGCGTACAATGGCAACCTTGACGCTGTCAAGATTCTGCACCAGTACGGCGCCGACCTGTGCCAGGCCAAACCCACGGGCACCACACCACTGTTTGTGGCCGCTCAGAACAACCAGGACCATGTTGTCAAGTATCTCCTTGACAATGGCGTTGACATCAATGCGAAAACGTCGACGGGCGCCACTCCCTGCCACGTAGTCGCCGAGACGGGTGTTGTCGAGATGCTCCAAGGGCTCTTGAAGCTCGGAGCAGAAGTGCACGCCACGATGGAGCCGAACGGAACCACACCGCTGTTCCTGGCGGCACAGTACGGGCACAGCAAGATGATTCGTGCGCTGGTCAAGGCGGGAGCCCAAGTCAACTTTGCCAAGACAGATGTGAACACGACACCGTTGTACATTGCGTGTCAGAATGGACACATATCGGCCGCACGCGCGCTCATTGAGTTGGGGGCGGATGTGCGTGCGGCGTCCAAGACGGGCGCGACGCCACTGTATGTCGCCAGTCAGAATGGTCACATTGACTGTGTCGAGTTGCTTGTCAAGAAGGGTGCTGAGGTGAATAAGGCACTGTACACGACGGGTGCGACCGCCTTGTGCATTGCAGCGACCAACGGCCGTCTCGACGTGTGTGAGTGTCTGATGGACTCGGGTGCAAACGTCGACGACGCAGCAAAGAATGGTGCGACGCCGCTGTTCCTGGCAGCGCGTCGGGGTCACCTGCAGCTGACGGCGCGACTTATCGAGAAGGGCGCCAACATCCACGTGTCCGTCTCGGGCGTGACGCCATTGATGGCTGCGGCGGGACGTGGCGACGATCACATGGTGCTGAAGCTGTTGGAGCACGGAGCAAATCCGAACACGACGAGCGACAAGGGACTGACGCCGTTGTTTGCGGCGTCCTTCAAGGGGCGACTGACCACCGTGCGGCTGTTGCTTGCAGCTGAGGCAGGTCTGGCCATTGCTGGTCCCGAGGGCGTCACGCCGCTGATGATTGCGTCGTTTGCGGGCCACACAGATATTGTCGAGGCACTGTTGTTTGCGGGCGCTGACCCGAATCGCACAAGCAACCTCTCGCTGACGGCGTTGATTCTGGCGACGAAGAACAACCACAAGGATGTGGTGAAGCTGCTGCTGGAGTGTGGGGCAGAGCCGGAGGTGCGAGCGGCCGGGCGACGCAACAGCGTCAACGTCGCTAATGCGATGGGGTTCACTGAGCTGGCGGACATGCTGCGCGAGCGCATCATTGGCAAACGGCGCGAAGAGATGGCCGAGAAGAAGCGACAGCGTAAAGAGTCAGAGAGTGATGGAGAGAAACCCGGCTTCTTCCGCCGACGTTCCAGGCTGAGCAGTAGCGAAAGCGGCCCTCCGCCGTCACCGAGCTCGCTTATAGGATCGTCTCCACCGCGTCGCTTCACCTTCTTCAGCAACAGCCGTGCGAGGCAGAGCACAATGTCCATGCTAGGCAACGAGGCCGACTACGATACCAAGTCGATCCGCGAAGAGCCCACGGCATTGCCAGGGGTGCAAGAAGACCCAGATGAGGAGGAGGAGGAGGAGATCCGACCGTACAAGGACACCCACGCCAAGGCTGAAGCCGAACCTCTTCAGTTCGGCGACGTTGAAGAAGAAGAGGAGGAGGAGTTTCCGCTGGTGGAAGGAGAGACTCGGGTTGTGCAGTCAGTGAAGGAAACGCCCACGGAATCGGCACCAGAGGCACAGGAGCTCAAGGACCATGACAAGGACAGTCTGGCGGGTGACGACGCAGCAGATGGTCCTCCGCCAATGGAACTTGAGGACGTCTTCGACGAGGAGACGACGGAGGGAGATGCCCCTCCGCCAATGGAAGATGCCCCTCCGCCAATGGAAGATGCCCCTCCGCCAATGGAAGATGCCCCTCCGCCAATGGAAGATGTTGCTCCCCCAATGGAAGATGCCGATGATAATTGAGTGAGAGAAAAAAGAAAGGGTGTGTTTTTGATGACAAACGAAAGAGAATGATGTGTGTATGTGGGTGTGAGAGAGAAGGCAGGGAGGGAGAAAGAAACAAAGTGATAGAGAGAGAGAGAGAGAGTGTGTGTGTGTTTAAAGTACAAGTTTAATAAGTAGATAACTCGATGGCATTAACTGAGTTGTTCCACCGACCCGACTGGCGCACATTGTGAGCGGATGATTTCCAGTCCCATTGGCGGAGGACGGTGCGCCAGTGGGAACCGTAGTTGGCCTCGACGTGGCGGGTGGGCTGGCAGGGTACTGCGACGGGCACACTAAGCAGCTCAGCCTGACAGACTGTGTTGAAGTGTGGAAAATCATAGCGAAAGCGTTTGCGGGTGCGCACTTGTGTACCGCCATTCCAGAGAACCTTTCCTCCTTTTTCTCCTTCTTTTGCTGCTGCCGTGTCGTTGTCCATTGGTGTGGTGGTCGTTGGGTCGGAGTAGAAGAAGAACACGTCTAGTTTGATTCCGGTTGCTATGTGTCGCCAGGAGAGCTCAAGACCCCACTCGACAGTGCCCAGGCGATGCTCAAAAGTAAAGTCGCCGTTCGTCGCACCGAGTGTGTTTCGGATGGATTCAACGAGTCGCGTTGCAGCACGTACCCAGCGCTTTGTGTTGTTGACGTTGTCGTGGTGGTGGCGGTGGTGGAGTGGGGGCATGAGCACGCCAATGTCGACGTCGAGACCGTGCTCAAACACATCGCACTGACGCAACCAGCCAAGGAGTGTGCCTGAGTTGAGGAACCACTGGACATGTTCTGTTTCAACAAGGGCCCTTAGAGCACGTTGGGTGGAGCGCAACACTTGGCGTGCACCGTCGGCAAAGCGACGTGACTGCTTCTGACCGTGTTCGAGCCGAAACGCCCGCACCTGAGTTTGGTTGCAAGGGATAAAGCGCGCGTGTGCCGGTAGGGACTCAAGGCTCCGCGTTTTAAGGGTCACAAGCCGTCGCTCTATTCTGTATGGTGTCAGATAGACCTGGTGGGCATTTAAAGATGGGCTGCTCTCGAGTGCCACGTCCCGGAGCGGCACTCGTGCCATGGCAGTCTGGAGGTTGCGCACTTCTGTGCCCCCAAGCACAAATGCCCGGTAGTGATGCCCCAACGCACATTCGTGAAGTACACTCACTGCAAGCGACGTGCCGTCAGCGCCACGCAGGTACACTCCCAGAAAGGGCAGACGGTTCAATGCGGCGTAGTCGACGAGCGAGTCGTCTTCACCCTCCTCAGTACCGTCGTCTACGTGCGCACGGTCTTCAGCATTGACAAGAACAAGCTTGCCAGTCGCCGGAGAGGACTGCTGTGCAAGCGTCGTCAGCCAGTGCCACTCGTCGGCGACAGTCCACGACGGAGTGCCGAGGATCAGCAGACAAAGGCCAGTCTGACACAGATTGGCGCAATCAGTGCCAAGTTTGTTCGCAATGTCTTCCGCTGTCATTCGTCCAAAATGCCGTGCCAGCACCAGGCTCAGGGGGCCTCCGTTGCTGTTGTTCACGCCGATAAATGGCCAAGGGAGTGTGGCGGTGCACTCGTCGAGGGTCATCGATGAAAGATCGTCTCTCACCGCCGCTGTATTCGACACGCGATCGTCTAGTCGCAGCAAGGCAACGGCCACGGCAAATACAATCACCAGCAGGGCCGATGAAGGCATTGCTTGAGTTTTTTTTGTGAACGAGTCGATACTCATAACTCAATGGGTCAAATGAGAATTGAGAATTGTGAGATTTAATTTTTCGAGTCCAAACTCAACGACTCGATGAGTTTTCGTAGGCAGTACTGAGTATACTCCTGTAAATTGTGATGAAAAACATATTAATATAGGAGCTGAAAGAAGATCAGTAGAGCAAAATTGGAGAAAGTGAAAGGATCAAATGACTCAATCATCAATGAGCAGTTTCAAGTTTGATCAATTTTTTCTACAGGCATGTCCCGCCTCACAGCCTTCGTGCTTCGCCGCTTATCGTCGGCGGCGCGTCCATTATGGACGGCGTACCGATCGAGCAGCGGGGGGCCGACGGCGGGGCCGTGGAACACCGTCTCAAACCAGACACGGCGAGGCATCCCCGCACGGCTCACCAACGCCCTCGCGAACACCTACGCCAAGCCGACGCCGATCCAAAGCATGGCCCTACCCGCGGTATGCTCGGGCGAAAGCGCCGTCATCCTCTCCGAGACGGGATCAGGCAAAACACTCTGTACGTTTCTTTTTTTTTTTTTTTTTTTTTTCTCGTGTCGTCCACGCTGCACTCACTCTCTCTCTCTCTCTCTCTCTCTCTCTCTCTCTCTCTCTCTCTCTCTCTCTCTCTCTCGCTCTCACCCGCCTTGCCTTCCCCCCCACCCCTCCGCCTTGCCTTCCCCAGGCTACCTGCTTCCCATTGTCAACGGGCTGGTCAACCGCACGTACAGCGCGACGTCGGCAGCGCAAGTGCTCGTGCTGACGCGCACTGCCGAGCTGGTTCACCAGACGGCGAACATGCTGGCGGATCTCATTGAGCAGGTCCTGCCCCGCACCGTCGTGCAGCCGTCCACCAGCGCCTACCCCGTCGACGTGCTTACTGATCCCAGCCTCATGGCCTCCATGCGCTACCTGCGCTGCCCTCAGATTGCTGTGGCGCTTCCACGCGTCTCTGTCGTGAGCGCCTCCTCCAAAGCAAACGTTATTATCGCCACGCCGGGCGCCCTCGCCAACCTAGACCTCCGGAAGGTGCTCCACGCCAACATCCGCCTGATTGCCATCGACGAGTTTGACGAGTCCTTTGGCGATTCGTCGTGGAGGTCCATGAGCAAAATCCTCGAGAAAGTCATCGGCCGACCGCTTCCCCTCGAACCGGCTGCCGACTACTTCGAATCCGTTGCGCGTCACCAGTGGATCTTCACTGGTGCCACTTTACGTGGCATGGAGCTAGAGGGGAGGAAGGGCGCGGTCAGCCGCCTCCACCGCTTGTTTCCGCGCAAGCATGACGCCCTTGACACCCCCAACCCCAACCCCAACCCCAGCACCACTCTACAGACACACGATCAACAGGAACAACACGAACAATCACAACCAAGCGATACCAAAGGCGGCGTTTGTCGCTGGTTCGTCTCTCACCACCACCATAAACAGCGTCCCGAGCTCAAGCGCAACATCATTCGCCTCCACGACAACAAGTCCCTGGGCGAGAACAAATTTCAAACGCTTGTGCGTCTACTGCAGCGCGACTACCCCACCAAACCCGCACCGGGTGATCGCACCGTCTCGCAGACGCTTATCTTCACCAACACAAACACATCGGCAAAGAAACTCTACGACATGCTCCTCGCACACCCACACGCTCACGACCTCCCTTCAATCGGTGTTGTGGCCAAGGTCAACGAAGCGTCGGCGTCCACTGAGGCGAGCAAGCGTCGCACACTGTCATATGCTCAGTTTGCTCAAGGTACACACACGCACATATATATATAATATAATGCAATTATTATTATTATTATTATTATTATTATTATTATTATTATTATTATTATTATTATTATTATTATTATTATTATAAAATTTGTATTTATGATATCGATAGCGTGTCCTCGCGCTCTCAACATTCCGTAGCACTCAATGATTGTTGTTACATCTGTTAGGAATCCTTCATGTGTGTGTTACGAGTGGCGCAATGGGTCGTGGCAATGACCTGCGTAACGTGGGCCATGTCATCCTCTACGATTTCCCCACCGATGCTGTTAGCTACCTTCACCGCATTGGCCGCACAGCCCGTGCCGGAGACTCCGGTCGTTGTAAGTCTCTCTCTCTCTCTCTATTACTTTGTTTTTCTTCATCACTTTGTTTTCATCACTTTGTTTTCTCTCTATCACTTGTTTCTTCTCCCTTGACTCTCTATCCTTTCTTCTCCTCTTTCTCTTTACTTTTCTCATCCTATTATTTTGTTTGTCTCTGTAGTAACTTGCTTTGTGACACCGCGGGACGATTTGCTTCTGAAAGCGATTGATGTACACCAGACATACACTCCAGGAGACTGAATTTTCCCCCACCCTTCTCAATTTCTCTCTCTCTTGTTTTTTTTTCTTCTTTTTTCTCTTTTGTTCCCTCTTTCTTCGTGTATGTGTGCTTAGGAGATGGTGCAGAAGCATAAGGACAGTGATATAATGGATTTGATGGCATATGCGAAAGGGGTGGTTCGAGAGGGGAAGGAGCCAAGAGCAAGAAGAGAGCGGTTGAGTGAAGCCAAGGTGGAGCGGAAAAGTGGAAGGAAGGTGGAGCGTATGGATGGGGAGAAGGAAAAGGGGAAGGGTGGAAGGAAGGCAGAGGATGAAAAGGAAGAGGGAAAGGATGGAAGGAAGGCGGAGGGGAAGGATGGAAGGAAGAGAGAGGGGAAGGATGGAAGGAAGGCGGAGGGGAAGGATGGAAGGAAGGCGGAGGATGAGAAGAAGAGCAAAGCAGTGGGGCTGAGACGTAGGGACAGGAAGGGGGCAGGGAAGCCGAAGGAGAGTGTGGAAAAGGATGTGAAGGCTGTCGCCGCAGGCGATAGTCGTTTTAGTGTTACTGCAAAGCATAATTCTGTGCCGAATTGGGTACAGCCGCTGATGGGACGCCCCAGGAGTATCGCGCGTGCGACTTGCAAAGCTACCATTCTTGATGCCTTCGAACTGCAAAATCGAATGATGGATAGTGTGGAGAAGTGGGACCCGACACTTGACCAGGATTGCCCGCGGTTTTTCACCACCAAGTCACATGAGGTGCCGTACAGCAAGGAGGTGTGCCCACCCACGACCCCCGGCGCCTCAGGATTTCCGCCCATCACACACGTGCGGCTCCCAGACATCGTCTCAGCGAATGTGCTCGACTGTGATTCCGGTCTCGCCATGCCGTTTGGGGCAGATTGCTTTGCTGAGGAGAAGCCGTGGCCCGAGGCTGACATCCTCACGGACGTCAAGGCTGCGTTTGAGTACGTTGGTCCTAAGCGCTTTGAACTCGCGGCACTGAGCCCGTCTGGGGTGCCTTGGACCAAAGAGGCGATCCTGGCGCTGTGGAAGGCGGATGTGCGGGCGATCAAGAGCTTGAAAAAGAAGGAGAGGAAGAGGAGGAGGAAGATGAAGGCGCAGGCGAAGAAGGCGGTTGTGGAGAAGGATATTGATGTTGGAAATGAAGATGGAGGGCAACCCCGGTCTCTGCGTGAGTTGTGGAGGGCCACTGACCGACTGACAGGCGAGGAAGATTTCCAGCTGGTCGACGATGAGGAGATGGAACAGGAAGGTGTCGAAATGTACCTTCAAGTGGAAAAACTGGGCGAAGAACGAAGAGACGAAGGAGAGCAACGAGAAGAAGAAAAGTACCAGCAACTAGAAAAAATGGAAGAATTCGACGACATGAAATGGCTAAAAGACGACAAAGTGGATGTTTATGAGGATAATGAATTTGTTGTGGACGAAGAAGAGACAGGAGAGGAAGAAGAAGAGGAAAATGAGCGCGAGGACGAAGAGGACAGGGAGGAAGAAGAAGTTGAACAGGAAGACACCGGCCAGTGAGAGCAACAGCAACACCGACAAGAACGACGATAAGCAGCACCTTTACGACTAACACTTGCTACTACTACACACAGTGTCACATAATTCTTTTGTATGAAAACAATGTAAAGAAAATCTCTCATTATAGTACTGTACACTCACTAAAAACTCACCACTCACTCGAATCTCTCAGTCTCTCTCTCTCTCTCTCTCTCTCTCTCTCTCTCTCTCTCTCTCTCTCTCTCTCTCTCTCTCTCTCTCTCTCTCTCTCTCTCTCTCTCTCTCTCTCTCTCTCTCTATTCGTTGGGGTCGTACGCAGGCGGCGGTCGGTACGCCGGTGCGGATGCGCCACCTTGGACTGCCTGCTCAAAGCTAGGCGGCTCACGGTACTGCGGAACCGAACTGCTCGCGGCCGACGACACAGCCAGCATTTCGCTGGCCTCCGCAAAGCTGGGTGGTTCTCTGTACGCCGGAACAACACTGGCGCTGCTGACAAAGCTGGTATCGGGAACACCACCAGCAGCCGCGAATGGTTGGTGCGCCGCCGGTTGTGCTCCTGCTTCGGCATCGTCGACGCCCGAGCCACTCGGGCCAGCGCCTCCCTCTGCGTTGGGCATGTACGCGCCCGCGGCCTCGTCGCTTGGCAGGATCAACTGAATGGCGGGCGGTGGGTCGGGGATTTGTGCCTCAAGATCGGAGCCATAGATACTAGCGGCCGCGGCGTGCGTGCCGTACTGACCCGTAATGTCCTGACGAACAAGCAGGGGCGCACGAGGCGCCACAAGGTCACGATCAAGCAGATCCATCTCGTAGTCCTTGGTATTGGACATCGACTTGCCGCCGGTGCGTCGAGATCGACGCACCAGCAACACAATGAGAATGATCAAAATTAGCAGGCCGACAATGATGCCCGGCAGAACCTTGCTGATAAAGTCAGAGTCGCTTTTGCCGGGTGCAATGACATGTGTCGTGCTCGTGGGTGCCGGTGCGGTTGCAGTGGGCGCAGGCACGGCGGCAGTGGTCGTAGCGCGCGCTGTCACGTTAAAGTAAGCGCGCGTGATGGATTCGAGAATGGCCGCGTCCAGCGACCCGTCTGCCAAACCGGCCTCAATGGCTGAGTTGAGCGCCGCCATAGCCGCGTCGTCTTGCACGCCCGGCACAGTCCACTCAAGGATCACCGAGCCCGCCTTGGTGTCGAGCAGACCAAAGTTGTCCGTCGCCTCGCCCAGGTAGTTGGCCATGTTGACCACAAAGTTGGCGCGACGGTTGCCGTCAAAGTTGTTAAAGGTTGCGTTGCCCAGCACAAAGGTCCATGTCACGAGAGGCTCGTAGGTAGAGCCCTGAATATCGAGCGTGAGAGTACCACCTGCCGAGCGCCCACGAATGTCAGTGGCCACAATCACAAAGACGAATGGCCCTTCGAGCAGCGCCTCCTGGTCGGCGACACCGCGCAGGACGGTGCTGTTGAATGCAAGCCAGAGAGGCAACTGTGTACCAACGCCGCTCGGGTGGCACTGCACACAGCGCACCGTGTAGGTGAGGCCACCGCCAGCGGGGTCTGAAAAGGAGTCAAGGGGAATCTCAAACTGCAGGTAGCTCTCGCCGTAGACAGTTGACTGGGGTGGGAAGGGTGTGATGAGCTGCGGGCCCTGCGACGGCGTCACGCACGTCTCCTCAATGGTAATGGTACCCGTCACAATTGTCTGCCAGAAGGTCACGTCGTCAATAGCCGTGCCATTCACAGATGTGCACAGCACGGGGTTTTGGCGAAGCACAAGTGCACCGGCCGACGTGAGCTGTGCAAGAGCGTTGAGGTTCTCTAAAAAGGCATTGTTGGTCAGGTTGAGAGTGCCGCCGACGGTTGTGAGCGACACGAGGCCCGACAGAAGCGGCATAAATACGGTGCCCTCGACGACAAGATTGCCTCCGACACTCACAAGCGACCCCAAACCCGTCGTGTCGGTGAGATCTGCGTTGTTGACGAGGCTCAAATCCTCAACGACACTTGTCAAACCCAACAGACCCGTCAGCGACGAGAGCGTCGTGAGGCTGTTCAGCGAGAGCGAACGTAAGCTCGTCACTCCACCCAAACCCGCCAGCGACGTAAGCACCAGGTTGTCGCTAATCTCAACAGCAAGCGAAGCGAAGCCTCCCGACATACCCGACAGGCTGGCAAGTGTCACCAGTTTGTCGTTGCCGGTGATCACGAGCGACGTGCCGCCAATTGACGCAAGCTGCTCCAGACCTGCCAGCGAAGTGAGTCCATTGCGTGCAATCGTAATATCGCCTGCAACACTCGTCAGCGCACTGAGGCCTTCAAGCGAAGACAGTACGGCATTGTCAGTCACCGACAATGCTCCTGTGACTGTGCCGAGGCCAGCCATGGTGCCAAGCGAGAGAAGTACAGGGTTGCCAGTGACGGTGAGTGCGCCGCCAATGGTTGCCTGGTCAAGACCCGCGAGCGACGTCATTTTCAGATTGCCGGTGATCGAGAGTGCGCCTCCAATGAAGCTCAGCGACTCAAGGCCCGCCAGCGAAAGCATTCCTTGGCTATTGCTATCCACGGTGAGTGCTCCTCCAACATGCGCGAGCGACGTGAGACCCACCGGCGATGTCAGCAAGTACAAATGGTCAAAGGTGAGCGCACCCGAGATATTGACAAGTGAGCCGAGTGGGCCTAGCGAGCTGACCTCGAGACGCACAGCAAGGTCACCGACGACCGAGACACAGTTGGTGAAAGCGTCGACGTCTGTTTGAGTCTGCAGCGACAGCGTGGTTGAGCCCGACGGGGGCGTGCACACCACGCAAACATCGGTAGCGCGGACGGTGTTGCTGGTAGGCCAGGCATACGCCAATACGGGTGTCTTCACAACATAGCAAACACGTGGCAGATCAGCAAGGGTCACATTGCCGCCAATGCTAGCAATGTTGTTCAGGCCTGCAAGGTTGGTGAGAGCGGGTGCATTGGTGAAGACGAGGTGCGAGCCCACGGTAGCGAGGCTCGAAAGGTCTACGCTTGAGCTCAGGCCTGACATGGCATTCACCGTCAGAGACCCACCGACATTTTGCAATGAAGACACACCCAGAGCAGTCGCGAGCGGCGACGACTCAATTCTCACGTCGCCAGCAACAGTTAAGAGCGCACTCAGACCCGACAAGTCAGTCAGAAGAGCATTGTTCGAAAGCACGAGGCCGCCCGAGCCAACGTGTGTGACACCGGCCAGACCAGCAACGTTCGCAAGCTGGCTATTGCCCTCAATGTTAAGCGAGCCCAGCGGATTGAAAACACCACTGGTGAGCGACGCGAGGCTTGCAAGCGAGGCCAGCGCTGCGTTGTTGGAGATATCGAGGGACGCACCAGCGTCAGTCAGGTTGTGCAGTCCAGCCAGTGTGGCAAGTGCGGCGTTGTTGGAAATGGTCAGGGAGCCCACTTGCGCGAGGGATCTCAAGCCCGACAGGCTCGACAGTCCACCCAGACTATCCAGTATTACCGCACCATTCGAGACGGATGTGAGAAGAGGAAGTGACAGCGTTGTAAGCTGAGGCAAATTGCGAACAATGAGTCCCTGTGCGCCTGAAATCTCCCCAAGCTGCGGCAGCTGAACACTCGCCAGCTTGACAAGAGAGTCGAGGTTGAGCGAGCCACCAAGCGTCGCCAGTGAACTGAGCGAGACGGTACTCAGCTCGTCGTTGGGCGTGAACACGAGCGAATCGCCAATGGAAGAGAGGGCAGCAAATCCTTCGACTGTGGCAAGCGCTGCGTTGTTACCGAGATGGAGAGAGCCACCAACGGAGGCGAGAGATGCAAAGTCTGTCGACTGGACCGACTCGAGATGGGCATTGTCTGAGATGGTAACGTCTCCCGTGATCTGGGTGAGGGCCGAGAAGCCCGCAAGCGAGGTGGTGCCGCCAAATGAAGCTCCATTGCCACGAATGACAAGATTGCCACCGGCCGCACCCATGGCCAACACGCTTGTAAGGCTGTCGAGGGTCTGGCCCGCTGTAAACGCCAGCTGGGCATTGTCAACAATCACCAAATCGCCGCCAATGATGCGCACAAGGTTGTGCAATCCATTGAGAGACGCGAGGGCACTTGTACCATTGACAGTGAGGCTGCCGGTGACGTTCTCAACACGACCAAGGGCCGTCAGGTCGGTTACGGCGTCCAAAATGAACACAGGGGCACCGAGCGAGGTACAGCTCTCGAGGGCCGCCACATCCGAGTTTGTGCGTAGCACGTAGGCGACGAGACCTGGCGAAGGCACGCACGAAGTGCACACCGTCTGATCAATGGTGACTGAGCCGGTGACAATGGTGGCCCAGTCGTAATCGCTGATGGGAACAACACCAATGAAGCAAAGAACGGGGTTGTTGGAAAGCTCAAGTGAACCGCCAATGGTCGTGACGTTACTCAGGCCAAACAGATTGCGCAGACTTGCGTCGTTGGCGAACACAACCGAGCCACCAATGTTGGTGAGAGCAAAGAGCGAGTCGACCTCGGCCAGACGTAAATTGTTGCCCACCGTGAGTGCCCCGCCAATGCTCGCAAGGCTCACCAGTCCTGTAGCGCCCAGCGACACAAGATTATCATTGTCGGAGATGGTCAGGGTCGACGGGATGAGTGTCAGCGCATCGAGACCGTTCAAGTTCGAAAGCGCTTGGTTCTCGACAACACTGAGGGAGGCACCGAGCGTGCTCAGGCTGGCCAGACCTGCCAAGCTGGTTAGCATGGGGTTGCTCATGACCGAGATACTGCCCGAGACACTGGAGAGCGCTGCAAGACCGGCGACATTGGCGAGCACCGCATTTTGACTGACATTGAGCGAAGCGCCAATAGATGTCAGTGCACTCAGAGCACTCGTGTCAACAAGAGCGCCATTGCCCACAACGGAAAGGTCCGCACCAATCGAGGTAAGGGCACCAAAGCCCACAAGGGAGGTAAGCTTAGCGAGCGAAATGAGCGACACGGAGCCGCCAACCAAAGCAAGTAAATCCACCGAGACGGAGTTGAGCATGGGGTTGGTGGCAATGGTAAGATCATCCGCTACGCTGGTGACCACAGGCAAGGCAAGGTTCACGAGGAGTGCCTCGTTGGAGACGGTGACGCTACCGCCAACGCTGGCCAGAGACGCGAATGTGACGGACTGCAAGAGACCGTTGCCACTCACAAGCACGTTGCCAGTGACACTAGTGACGTTAGACAGGCCATCGAAGGTCTTAAGTACGGCGTTGTTCGACACGGTGAGCTCGCCAGCAACGGTACCGACAATAGGCAATGCGATGGAGCGCAAATTTGCATTGTCTGAGACCACGAGCGCACCGCCAATTTGGGTGAAAGGCGTCGTGTCAAAGTTGAGCAGAGCCGAGTTGGTGATGGTAAGACTGCCGCCGAGTTGACGTACGTTGGTGAAGAAAAGCAGAGACGAGAGCACTGGGTTGTTGGTGACGGCAAGGGAGCCACCGATTTGCTGGGCGAGTGCCGAGCCAACGCCCAGGAAGTTGAGAGCAGGGTTGCTGTCGACGGTCACATCCTGGCCAATATTAACAAGGGTCTGGAGCGCGTTGTTTGCTTGCAATTGAGCGTTGCGCTCAAACGTGAGACTCGCGCCAACGGTGTGGAGCACGGGCAAACCCGCGAGCGTGGTCATGGCAGTAAGGTCACGGAAGTGCAGCGAACCAGTGATCTCACGAAGCACTGAGAGCGCCGTGGCGGAAGTGATCGAGCCCGTGATGACCAGCGTACCGTTAATGATCTGACAGTTCTTAAGGTCCTCCAGTTGCGTCGGGGTGCTCACGACAAACTCAGTGGCGGGCGCCAGCGGCACGCAGTTGATGCAAACAGAGGCGAGAATGTCGACGGCACCGCTCACGATGGACGACCAAGGATACTGGATGATGGGTGTGACGCCCACGTAGCACAGCGACGGACACTGGCTAATGTAAAGCGAGCCGGTGATGACTGTGACCCGTTGAAGACCACCAAGGTTGCGCAGGACGGCACAGGAGGCGACGCGCACCAGTCCATTGATTTGGGTGAGGTTTGAAAGCGAATCGACGTGCAGCAAAGCAGGCATATTTTCGATGATGAGGTCACCGCCGAGAACAGTGACACCATTGAAGGCGCCGTCGAGAGTGGCAAGCAAGGGAAGTCCCGAGAGCTGGAGGCCACCGCCGAGAGAGGTGACCGAAGCAAGAGCGGCAAGCGACGCAAGCATGGCACTGTCAGCAATCACAAGGTTGGCGCCAATCGTCGCGAGGGCACCCAAGGGAGCCAGATCAACGATGCTTGATGCATTGGCAAGCTTGAGAGAGCCCGTCACCGAGGTGACACCGTCGAGTCCCGACAGTGACAAGAGCACGGGTATATTGTCGAGAACGAGGTCACCATTGATGGTGCCAGTAATACCCTGGAACCCCTGAATGCTCATGAGAGCGTTCATGTTGGCGAGTTGCAACGAACCGCCGAGCGAGTTGATGTTAGAGAGAACGTCCACATTGGTCAGTGTCGGGATATCAAGCTTCAAGGCGCCACCAATGGAGGCAAGCGCGCCCAGACCCAAACCAGCCGTGGGCAACGACGCGACGGCAAGATCCACATCACCACTGACGGAGATGAGTGCAGCTGCATCAATGGAGGTAAGGGACGGCACGTTGGCCAAGGCAAGATCACCACCGACGCTAGTGAGACTTGGCAGGGCGACAGTCGTCAACAATGGCGAGTCGGTAATGTGAACGTCGCTACCGGCCGTCTGGAGCACTGGAAACTTAATGGCAGGGAGGGCAGCGTTGCCGACAAGCGAAATGGGACCATCAACGCTCGCGAGAGCTCCAAAGGCAAGGTTGGTGAGTGCACCGTTGTCGGCGACAGAGAGACCGCCAGCGCCCACCTGAGCAAGCGAGCTCAAGTTGCCACTGGTCAGAGCACCGTTTCCACTCAGGTCAAAGACGTTGCCGACAGACTGAAGAGCGTGCAGGTCGAGGGTAGACAACTGATCGTTGCCACTGATGCGCAGAGAGCTTTGCGCGACGAGCGTGGCTGTGTCAAAAACCACCGACTCCAGGCCGGCATTGCCCTCGAATGTAATGTTGCCACCCACTGAGGCAATGGCTGCCAGTGTGACAGAGGAGCCAAAGCCCGTGGCGAAGGCGTTGTTGTCGAGGGCCAAGTTGCCTACGACCGACAAAACGTTGGCGAAGCTTGCCGAGCCGAGTCCCTGGTTGCCCGTCAACTGGACATCGCCGCCCACCGAGCCGCTGTTGAGATCGACACTGATCGAGTCCACGTTGCTGTTGCCGCTGGCAACAAGCGAGCCGGCGATGTCGGTGACGGCCACGCTGGCCTGGGTGACATTCGCATTGTTGGCAAGGGTGACATCGCCACCGACGTTGGTGGCGGTGAGAGCAAGGTCGCCCCCTGAGTTGCCCGAGAGCGACACGGAGCCGTCAATGGTGCCCGAGGCACTCACGGCAACGTTGCCACCAGCATTGTTGTTGGCTGCAAGGTTGCCACCCACAGCGCCCATAGACACGTCCAGTGGCACGTTGGTGTTGTCGTTGGCGGCAACATTGCCCGAGACGGCACCCAGAGCCGCATTCAGTGAGGCCCCCGTGTTGCCATTGAGCTCTGCGTTGCCTGCCACGGCGCCAGTGGTGACGTTTGCTGGCATGCCTGCATTTGACGAGTGAATAAACGAGCCGCCAATGGTGCCCGAGACAAACGACAGAGCGCCATTGGTATTGCCTGAGGCGGTGGCATCGCCCAAAATATCACCCATTGTGAGCTGAGCGCCAACGTTGCTGTTGTTCGTGGCCTCAAGTGAGCCGGCAGATTCAGTCATGAGCAACACCGAGCCGTCGGAGTTGCCATTGATGGAAACAACACCACCCACCGAGGTGGATGCCAAGTCAAGCGTGACGCCGGCGTTGTTGTTGACTGCAAGTGAACCGTTGATGGCTGCCACGGCGACGTTAGCAGGCATGTTGGAGTTGCCAATGGCGGCAAGGGAGGCGCCCAGGTCGCCAGAGGCAAACGAAAGGGAGCCACCATTGTTGTGACTGGCCGAGACGTCGCCAGCAATGGTTCCTAACACCTGAGTCTGTGTGGCGACGCCCGAGTTAAAATCGAGCGTCAGCGTCGACTGGAGTGACGAAGCGCTCATCACAAGCACACCTGCCGTGTTGTTGCTGAACGACGCTGCCCCACTGACGGTGGCAGCGGAGACGTTGAGACTTACATTGTCGTTACCAAGCGCTTCAAAGGTCCCAGCCACGTTGGCGACGGACACCTGGGAGGCGCCACCACTGTTGTTTGAGACGGACACGCCACCCGTGACATCGTCGCTGTGAACGGATGTGACCACATTTTGATTGGCTTCAACGCTGAACGAGCCCCCAACGGCGGCCGTCTTGACGGTAGACGCACCGTTGGTGTTGGAATTGATGGTCACATCATTGCTCACAGTGCCTGTTGTGAGCGTGACCGAGACATTTTGGTTGTTGGAGACCGAGGCGGCACCAGCAATGTCGCCAGTGAACACAGCCGTGTTGGCGTTGCTGTTTGCATTCAGAGAGAGGGTTCCGCCTACGTTTGCGGTGGTACCGTTGACCGAGCCACCCTGGTTGTTGCTGAAGGAAGCGTCGTTGGTGATGGCGCCCACTTGAGCCCAGAGGATCACGTCCATGTTGGCATTGACATTGAGCGAGCCAGCCACGTCACCCGTCTCGAGAGAATGGGCCTTTCCAGTGTTTCCACTGCTTGTAACCGAGCCTGCAACGTTTCCCGTCTGCACTTGGACAGCCGACTGAACATTGTTTTGGTTGAGAACAGAGCCACCGACTGCACCCACGCCAAATGAGATTGCACCACCTGAGTTTCCGGCGGCAACGACATTGTTGCCAACCGACGTGGCGCCAATGTGGACAGACTCATCGTTGGCATTGGTGTTGTTGGCGGTGGTCAGCGAACCCGTGACCACACCGGCGATGATAGACACAGCCGAGTTGGTGTTCTTGTCGATGGCAACCGACTGTGCGACGTCGCCGAGCGAGAGCGCCAGCGACGCACCCGAGTTGCCACTGACGGCCACCGAGCCGGACACGTCGCTCGTTTGCACCGACTGTTGACCATCGTTGTTGCCCGAAACAAGCACGTCACCGGCCACAGTGCCCGAGGCGGCGACCGTAAGAGACGCCACTTGGTTGTTATCTGCCACAGTGACGCTACTGGCAGTGGTGATACCTGTGGCGCTAATTGAAGCAAACGCCGCGTTGTTGGCGATTGACACATGATGAACGGCACCCGCCGGTGAGAGGGAGACAATGAGCGTTGCAGTACCGCCAATGGCTGTATTCTGTTCGAGCGACAGACTTCCAGCGAGGGCGCTCAAGCTCACTTGCACACCCGCGGCGGTGTTGGTATTGTTAACGACATTGAGGTCGCCACCGACGGACAGAAGAGCCCCCGAGGCGTCCAGTGAGAGGTAGTCGTTGCCACGTACGTTGACAGAGCCGGAAACAGTGGTAGCATTGAGCCACTGCACACTCATGGGACCGGACGAGAGTCCACGGTTGTCCTTGAGCGAGACAGAGCCAGCGGACGCAAGATTGTTGATGCTGGCCGAAGAAAAGTCAACGTTGCGGTCCAGGGAGACATCGCCACCAATGGAATTGATGTTAGACAGGCTGATTGAACCGGAGCCGGAGTTGCCACTCACACTGAGTGAAAACACCATGTCCATGTTACTCACGGCAATGTCACCCACGTTGGTGTTGTCCTCGATACGAACACCCGACGGTGCCGTAGTGACCTGGACCGAGATGGTACCGGCAGCGAGCGCGTTGCCTGCGACCACGACAGAGTCGGCGCTCGTCGCGGAAATGCTGTAGGCGGTACCCTGACCATTGTTGCTGACGGAAAGGGTCTGAGCAACAACGGGCGCGGCGTTGATACTGAGCGTGGCGAGCATGCTGTTGTCGGAGACCACAAGCGAGCCGGCGATGACGGCTGAGAGTGAAGGCAGCGATGCGGCAAAAAGGACGTCGTTGTTGGCAATGGTGAGGTCGCCCGAGGCGACGCTGGTGAGCACATGAAAGTTGGCGGAGGTCAGGGCTGGGTTGGCCGATACGGTGAGTGCGCCAGCGGTCGAGACGATGGCATTCTCGAGGGGTCCCATGCTCTCAAGCTGGTCATTGTTGGCAACCGAGAGCGAACCGGCGAGGGAGAGAGCGGCGAGGGAGCCGAGGCCTTCCAGGTCTGTAAGGTTCGTGTTCCCCGTGAAGGTCATGTCAACGCCAACGGACATAAGGTTGGACAAACCGGAGACATTGTGGATAGACAGGTCGGTGAGGAGCAGGCTGCCGGGCAGGTTGGTAAGGAAGGGGAAGTTGAGAATGGCCTGAAGGACGGGTGCAGTGGCAAACTGCAGGTCGCCGCCAAGGGTGGAGAGCGCCGAGAAGTTGCCGGAGGAGTAGAGTGCCGAGTTGTTGATGGCGCGCAGCGAGCCGGAGATGGTGGCAAGCGAGGAGAATCCTTCGAGGAAGCAAAGTTTGTCGTTGTTGCGCACAAGCAAATCACCGGTGATGGTCTGGAGGGACGAAAGGCCTCGAGCGTACACCAAGTCGGTCGTGTCGCGCACGGTAAAGGTACCAGCAATGGAGACGAGACGATCAAGCGGTTCGAGTGACGAGACCGAACCGGTGGCAGTGAAGCTTGTGTTGAGCGACTCGCAGTTTTTGTAGGAAGCCAAGATGACGTCGGTGTTGGCAACAATGGTGGTACCGGGAATGGCAGCGAAACAGTCGGTGCACACCGATGTGGCAATGGAGACGGAGCCGGCAACCTTGGAGGCAAAATCGACGGCAAGGAGGGGAGTGCCAAGGAGGTAGCAAAGGCGTGGGCAGCTGGAGATGATCAGCGAGCCACCAATAGATACAATTTTGTTGAGGGTGTCGGCGTTGGTGACAAGTGGCAGCGATTCGATGGTGAGCGAACCACCAATGGTGGTCAAAGCCGTAAGAGCGTTCATGTCGACGAGACGGGGCAAGTTGCGAATGGTGACTCCGTTGGCGACACTCGCAACGGCGCTGGCACCCGCGAGTGTGGTGAGGCTGGGCAGGTCGTCGACGACGAGGCTACCACCGATGGTGGTAACACCATCGAGGCAGTCAAGATCGGCCAGAATACTGTTCTGCTGGAAGAAGGCGGAGCGGCCAACGGTGTGCAAGTTGACAAGGGCGGCGGTGCTCTGCAAAAGGGCGTTGTTGGAGATAACGAGGTCTGCACCGACGCTGGCAAGAGCGGTCGTGCCGGCAAGCGAGGCGAGAGCAGCGTTGGCCGAGATTGCAATGCTTCCATGGACACTGTGAATGGCGTCCATGCCAATGAGCGACTCAAGTTTGGCATTGTTTGAGATGACCAGGTCGGTTCCCACCTCAGTGAGACTACCGAGGCCGTTGAGCGAGATGATCTGTGGCAGGTTTGATAGGGTGAGTGTACCCGAGAGCGTGCCGGCAATGGAGCCGAGAGGCGCCAGTGAAACAAGGAGACTGTTACCCGAGATGGTGATGGAATCGGCGACACTAGTGACACCGTTGAAGCCGGTGAGGGACGCGAGCGGTGCGTTGTTGGTGACGACGAGGGAGCCGACGGAGACGAGTGACTTGAAACCGGCGAGCGACAGCTCGGACGGGGCAATGGAACCTCCGTTGTTGTCCACGGTGAGCGCACCGCTAATGGAAGTTAGCGCGTCAAAGTCTCCCGCGCTGCTAAGCATAGCGTTGGTCTCGATGGCAAAGTTTCCACCAACGGACGCGAGGAGCGTCAGACCGTCGAGCGACGTGAGGGCATCATTACTCTCGACGGTGACGTTGCCGGCGATGGTTGCCAGACTGGCGAGACCAGCAAGGGAAGTAATGAGTGGGTTGTCGACGATGAGAAGGGAGCCACCGAGGGAGTTTAAGAGTGGAGGACCATTAAACTGAGAGAGTGCGACGAGCTCCATGAGCGCGAGATTGCCGTCAATCGAGGTGAGGCTGGCGAGGGAGGCAAGCGAGGTGACACCGTCCGAGACGATGAGCGACGAGCTAATGGAGACACACTCGGCGTAGGCATCGAGTTCGGCTTGAGTAATGGCGACAATGGCGAGTTGGCCGGGGGCTGGACGACACAGGGTGCAGACGGTGTCGAGGATGGAGACGCTGCCGGCGGTGATGGATGCCCATGGATAGTTACGAATGAGGGTGGACTGGACGTAGCAGAGGACAGGATTCTCAGAAAAGATGAGGTTGCCACCAATGGATGTCAGTGAGACAATAGCGTCGAGGTTGAGAAGAGCCGGGTTGTTGGAGAGCAGGAGGGAGCCCGAGAGGGAGACGAGCGACTCGAAACCCGCAACGTCGGTGAACGCGGCGAGACCTGCGAGTTGAACGTCTCCTGCGACGGTCTGAAGGGCAGTAAAGCCAGCGAGGTCGGTAGGCAAGGGACAGTCGGAGAGGAGAAAGTTTCCGCCGACACTGATGAGCGACGTGAAGTCACCAAACGAAGGGAGTGCGAGGCACTTTTCAATGGTAAATGCACCGGCGGTGGACACGAGCGAGGGCATGCTAATGGCTGTCTGAAGCTCGGGGCACTCGGAGATGAGGAGCGCACCACCAATGGTTCGAAGGCTCGGCAAGTTGGCAGACGCGAGGAGAGCACAGTTGAGAATGGTCACAGCCTCGCCGACAGTGTTGAGAGCGCTGAGGCCCTGAAGTGAGAGCAAGGCGGGGCTCTGACGAATGGTGAGTGTACCACTAATACTGAGGAGATTTGCCAGAGGATCCAAAGCGGTGATGGTGGACGAGAGGATGGTGAGCGAGCCCTGAATGTTGGTACAGGGAGCGAGGTCGTCGAGTTGTGACTGAGTCATGACAATGTAGGTGCCCAGATCGGGTACACACACCGTGGGTGTTGCCGTTGGTGATGCAGGTGCGCCTGTAGCAGTGGGTTCCAGGGTGGCTGTTGCTGTGGGAGCCGCTGTAGCAGATGCAGTAGGCGAAGCAGTGGGTGAGGCAGTGGGCGACGCTGTGGTTGTGGCGGTCGCCGAGGCATCAGCCGAAGCTTCTGCTGCCTCTGTTGTTTCTATAGCTACAGGTGCAACAGTGGATTCCTCTACTGCTGCTGCCGCCGCCACAGTACTTGTTGCATCGGCCACGACAGCTGCTACTTGCGACGACGTTGCAGCGGCCTCAGCAACGGTCGTTGAGGCGGCAGCCAAGTCCACTGGCGCCGAAGTGAGAGCAGCTGCGGCAGCCAGAGTTGATAAGGGTGCTGAGAGCATAGTGCTAAAAGGAAAGAGATGAAAAGAGGAAGGGAAGTAAGAAGAGGTGAGTGGACACAAAAATAGCAAGGGATTGATTTTGACTAGAATCGACACGGTTTGTCTGCGATCTCGCTACGACAACACCCAGTGAAGGGAGCGGGAGGAAGGGAGGAGAGAAGGTGGTAGGAGAGTAGATGCATTCAATGAGATGGCGGGGAGGGCTTGCATGTGCTTGCAGAGTGTGCGAGTGACATCGAAAGACAAACGGCAAAAAAGAAAAAAGCATGATTGATAACTTTTTTTTAAAAAAAACGCGATGAGCAAAAAAAAAAAGAAAAGAGAAAAAAAAAGAAAGATGTTACACTGAGACATGTCTGAGTTGAGTGCAAGCGAGTGCGTGGCATGAGGGGGTGGGATGGGACAAGAAGGATGGAATTGAGCAGAGAGACGGGGCGTTGGGGTTGAGATGGGCTTGAGATTGACGACAATCAGTGTCACAACGGTTCAGCAAAACACACAAGTGAGTCGAAAGAGGAAAAAAAAAGGGGAAAAAATGAGGGAAGGCAGGATCATCAGACGTGGGGCGTGGGTGGTGGGGATGGTAGAGGAAGCAAGCCATGGATGTGGATAGGGATCGATGCGAGACAATGGGAGTACTTCGTTTTGGCGCTTTGCGAGATAGTTTTTCTTTTTTTTCGGTCAAGCGGATGCGACGCGCAACGAACGAGAGGGCTTTGGGGGGAATGTAAAGCACACAATCGCAGTGGAAGGCACAGAGAGAGTCAACCTCGACAAGGACGGGGGCGCATTCGGCGTGAAACCAAACGCATGAGTACACACGGCCTCTCGTTTTTTTTTTTTTTTTTTTTTTTTTTTTTTTTTTTTTTCTATTCTCTCTTCGCGCGACTAAGTTTGAGCGAAACGGAAGGGGGACGCTGCGGTGGGCGGTGGACTAGAAACATGATCAAAAGGCATACGTATCGGCCAGTGACGTAGATTCAATCGCGGGAGCCGGAGCCTGTGGGAAGGACCAGACGAGGGGCGAAAGAGACGCCAGAAGGAGCAGGACGACGGGCCAGGGCGCGCTCTGTCTGGCATGTAGTCTCGACATGTCAGAGTTGAGGTGCAGCAGACCGACTACGAAGTGCCACAGAACGAGTGATAAAAATTTGAAAATTGAAATTTTAAAAAGAAATTACACGAATGAATGATTGACACATGATTGACAGTGAGTTGACAGTTGACACAGAAGTTATAATGATAATTCGACGCTGTGCTGCCGTTGTTAAAAGGATTTAAAAGGCCTTACTACACGAGGGAGGCCGGAGGGGTGACGACACTGACAGTGACGAATGGTATTCATACTCTCTATTGAAAGAGGATTTGTGTCTGTCGATTCTGTTCAAACTTCAATTAGAATTTAGAGATATGTTTTACAATAGTGCTCCATTTCATTCTTCTTAGTTCTTGGGGCTAGCCTATGGCGAAAGCATTGTATAGCTGTATTACTCTTTAATGTATTGCACATGTATTATCATATTTCATCTCTATAAAATAATTTCAATTTAATTTTCCAACTTTCACTTTCCCAGTTTCGCTTTCTTTACTGTGTCTGTGTGTGCTATGGAGATATGCGGCTGTTTCTTTGCTGAATTTGATCCTATCGTTGGACCCAAGATCAGCCATGTTGTAAGGGTTGCTTTGAAGTCTCTTACGCATTGCTCATCTCTCCTCTTTGTATCTTTGTGCAGAGTCCCGAGCACGCACTGCCCGCCGAGGTGTTTGACTCTATATCGGACTATATCATCCCCAAGCCGCAGTTGTGTGGGAAGGCGTTGTCAGTGTACGTTTGTGTGTGTTTGGTGTGTGTGTGTGTGTGTGTTTGTGTTGTACTTTCCGATTGAGACTCGAAATTGTGCTCATTGAACGAGTTTGTGGGGGGTTGTTGCGTCTGTACGGATGTATGGGGCAGCAGCAGGCAGTGGTGTGTGGCGGCAGTTGAGAGTCTCACTGCCTTGTGTGTTTCTTCGTTGTGTTTCAGACGAGCCTTTGGCCGATGTCTTTTGGGCTTTCCCAGTCTGATTCCCGGCCCGAAGTACTCGCGAAATGCGCTTCAATTCAACCTTGGGCTGATCATCAAGAACTCCAACGCGGACGAGTTTGCTTCGGACCACACAACGGATCTGTTGGACTCGTTTGAGCCGATTGTGCGCAAAGTCGCTCGCTATCTCACCACTCTTGAGGTAGTCGTTGCATTTTTCAACAATTCGTCGTCTCATCTAGTCTTTCTTCTTCTTCTTCTTCTTCTTCTTCTTCTTCTTCTTCTTCTTCTTCTTCTTCTTCTTCTTCTTCTTCTTCTTCTTCTTCTTCTTCTTCTTCTTCTTCTTCTTCTTCTTTTTCTTCTTCTTCTTCTTTTTCTTGTTGTTGTTGTTCTTCTTCTTCTTCTACATTAGGTGGAAGATGAGTTTCTGTTTAGAGAAGACACGAAGAAAATGATGAAGGTAAAGCAAAAAGAATGGTTGACAGTTTTAACTTTGTGCGTGGGTGTGTGTGTTGTGTGCATGTGTTGTGGGATAGAATGTTGTCAAAGAGCTTTTTGAGGGTCTCTCATCGCAAGGAGAGTGTAAAATTCAAATGAGTAAGAAAACAAACAAACAGAGAGGGGGACAGCAAAACACAGCGATACTTTATTATAAAATATAATAGTAAAATTAATAATAAAAATAATAATTATTATTATTATTAATGTTTTGTGTATTGTGTATGTATGTGTGTTTTAGACGATGTGACAACAATGCACTTGAAGATTTTTCCGTCTTTGCCGAACCCACCGAATATTCCAGAGTATATGGTACGATGTGATGCGAGTCATCTGTAGTTTCGCTTACAATGAATAATACTTGTCTTTGTGGCACTCTTTGTGTTTTAGGTCCCTCTTTTGTTAGTGGACCTTTCCACGTACCCGACTGATTCGTGGGATTTGACTCTTCAACAGGTCAGTTGATCATTGGATTAACCACTCTCTCAACAACAGCCCGAATCTTAGCCGCAACCCTAACCCTAACCCGACCCCTCACTCTAACACCCCAACGTCACCTGCAGATCATTCCCTTTCTTAATGGAGTGTACCACGTCAAGCGTATTGCAAGTGAGTCACAAGTGCGTCTTTCCCTCGTCACAAAGTGTCTTCAACATTTGCTCTACTTTCGCGCAATCACTCTCGTCGATATCTTTCAAGTATATACAAGAGAGAGAGAATCAAGTTATTTGTATTTTTTCTTCTCACATTCTTGATTGTGTAGTTTTGTAATGTTTATGTTACCACTTCTCTTTTCACCGATTTACTTTCGGGTCGTTCGGGTCTCGAATCCGAATGCGTTGAATTTGTCAAACGCTCAGGTAAAGTATTACAAGAAACAAGACCAAAGAACTTATTATTTTGTTTTAGATATTCGAGCTTGTCCGTTGTTTGAAGTGTGCTGTGCGTTGTATGCACAGCTGACAGCCGGACTGGTTTATTCGGACTTTTGTCGGGCCAATGCAATGTGGCTTGCGAACAACAATATCGACGAAAGGTTCCGTATTGATTGATTTCGATTGGTATTTTTGATTGAATTTATCGACTTTTTTGTTGTTGTTGTTGTGTAGGAGATTTGTTCAATACGGAATGGCTCGCGGGTTTATTCGCTGTCGAAGAGTAAGTGGACCCTATTTTATAACGTAATAATAATAATTATTTGTTTTTAAGAATTACCCATTGCGAGTGGTTCCCCCGAGAGCGGCAAAGGATGCGCCGTATCTCCCTCCACAAATTGTCAAGTGAGAAGAAAAGAGATATACATAAATGTTTTCATTCTTATTCTCATTCTCATTCTTATTCTTATTCTTATTCTCATTCTAATTCTCATTCTCATTCTCATTCTCATTCTCATTCTCATTCTTATTCTCATTCTCATTCTCATTCTCATTCTCATTCTCATTCTCATTCTCATTCTCATCCTCATTCTCATTCTCATTCTCTCTAGGTTGTTGGACGGTGGGCATTGCTATGCCGCCATTTGCTGTGAGATTGGGGCGCATGAGTCGGAGCTGATGGATTTGCTTGAGGCGGATCCTTTCACTGTGACCCTCAAGAAGTGAAGGAAGCCAGTTTGTTCGTTGGGCGGTGCGTTGAGCCGCTGATCGAATGTACAAAAATATTTTGTAGTAAAGATGAAAATAATTATAATAACATAAAAAATAGAATCAAAAAGAACATGGAGAAGATATAATAGAAAAAGGTAATAATTAATAAGAATTAATTATTATCAAAAATTATATAATAAAATTAATATTATTATAGTTATTATTGTCACACTTAAGAGTATAAACAGTCAGCAACTCACTTAATCTTTCGTTCTTCTCGGCATGACTGAGAGCTGTCGCCACGTACGACGGCTTCAGGTCGACTGGAACTCTATACTGGATCCCTCTCGATGGTCGTGCATAGAGTGCGGTGATACGTCCTCGGTGTGGGTAAGGAGAGCACTTCAGTTACTGCTGATCACATTTTGAATTTTCTCAGTGTGCACTGATTCTCTCTCTGTCTCTCTCTCTCTTTCTCTCTCTCTGTCTGTCTGTCTGTCTCTGCCGTCTCTTGTTCCTCTGCAGGCGTGTCTTCAGTGCAATCACATTGGGTGTGGAAGGTACAGATCGGATGTGTCTTCTCTTGTCGTTTCTGTTCGTTTCAAGTTTGTGAAACGAAACGGCTTTTTTTTTTTTTTTTTTTTTTTTTTTTTTTT
The DNA here is from genome assembly GCA_943704425.1 of Ministeria vibrans ATCC 50519. NCBI lineage: Eukaryota > Filasterea > Ministeriida > Ministeriidae > Ministeria > Ministeria vibrans. Next base: position 26,925 of record CALSCP010001954.1, read on the forward strand.
TCGTTTCAAAACCAACACCAACAAAACACTCAATGCCTTGTTATGCGTCTTGCAGAGAGTCCGAGCAGCACGCTGTGGAGCACAACGGGGCATCCAACCACCCCCTGGTGTTCGACATCAACCACAGATCGCTCTTTTGCTATCGGTGCGATCAGTATGTCCTGAACGACAATTCAGACAGAGTGGTTGCCAAGTTACGCTCGTCCTTTGAGAAGGTCCAGTCGCAGGTATGTTTGCGGGTGTGCTGGCGTCGTCGTGTCGCGTTAGGGCTTGGTCTCATGTGTTTTGTTTGTATGCACAATCGTAATAGCGGTTTGAGGATGAAGAAGAGATTCATGTGCGAACGACGCGACGCCGTATCCGAACACGCTCCGAGTCGGCTCGAATGGCAGAAGAAGAAGAAGAGGAGGATGAGGATGATGATGAGGAGGAGGGTGATGGAAAAGAAGAAGAAGGTGGAGAGGAGGAGGAGAAAGAGGAAGCTGCAGTGATAGTGGGCGACCAAGACGAACCGAGTGAGACGTCAAGTGCAAAGTTGATTAGCCGAATGGAAAAGCGAGCCAAGGCACTGACATTTACATCGATCCATCATGAAAAGAAACGCAAACGACGCACGTCGGTCAAAGTGAAAACAGCGCGATCAACGACAAAAGCAAAGAGAGGGAAGCCGGAGGACGATGACGACGATGATGATGATGATGATGATGATGATGATGATGATGATGATGATACAAGCAGCGCAGACGAAGTGATTGCGCTGTCACCGTCAGTGCGTCGCTCTGTCGGTGCCCTTGTAAATGATGTGGACAAGATGAACACGGCCATTGCACATCACCGTTTGGTGCGCATGCGAGGGGCATTTGCGGCATGGTACAATTCAACCTCTTTCTCGCTCTATAATTGTGCTGTGATTGATTGTTGGTATGTGTAGGGCCCAACAACGACCCTCTCTCAGTGGCTCGACGACTACCGCTGCAACTTCAATTGCCACTGTCACTGGTGGTGATAAGAAGGACCAGTCGAAGCGACGAAGAACCTCTTCGAGAACACTCAAAGAAGATGCGAATGAGCCGGACGTAGACGAAGAGGAACAACTGGAAGAAATGGTGCCCAGGAAGCGTCCCAAACAGAACAATCAAAGTATTGAACTCACAAAGTACTGCAATTCACTCAACTCCCCTCCCGTCTAGTCATCAACACAAGCCCCTTGAGCACGCCTTTTACCCGCCGTCCCACGCATTCTATGATGCGTGGCTACACGGGCCTTCGTAACCTCGGCAACACTTGCTTCATGAATGCAACCCTTCAGGCCCTCAGTCACACCCCTGCCTTCCAGTCCGACTTTCTCCGTCTCTACCCGCAAACCGCCGCTCCCACTCCCGCTCCTTCCGACCCTGTACGAGGCTCGCACACACTCACACTCATAATTACATTCAATTAACTCACTCTTCTTTTCTTCTTCTCTCTTTCAGATTGCTCGATTCAAGCGAAAGGTAATCAATCTCTTAAAACACAACCCTTTCTCCCTGACAGACCATGTTGTTTACTATAGAACACTGTTGAGTGTTTTTCACACATGACAACTGAAACGGAAGAAGAACGAATGGCCCGTTCGCGACGGAGTACACGCAAACCACAGTTAAAGGAAGAACCCCCTCAAGAGAAAGGTACACAAACTCACGGCTCAAAAACATTTGAGCAAATGGTGACCTTTATTATTTATTATAGAGCCGATTTCACTGTGTGACGAATGGTACGCACTGCTGAAAGTCATGTGGTCGGGTCAATGGGCATCTGTGACCCCGCACGCAATGCTTCGTGCCGTTTGGCATTCCATTCCCGCGTTTTGGGGGTAAGTGCACGTACAGTATATACATATTATAATTATAATAATTATTATTATTATTATAATAATAAATTATATATTATATATATATATGTGTGTGTGTATGTGTATGTATGTGTGTGTTTGAGAGAGATGGATAGATAGATACTGAGAAGAGGGAGAAAGAATCAATGTGATAAAAGCTTCTTTACTAATATGGGGGGTCAATTAGGTACAATCAACAGGACGCACAGGAGTTTTTGTGTGAGTTCCTGGATAAACTACGCGACGGACTGACTGAGCGATCGTCTACGAGCCATGCACACAACTTTGATGTTGTCTCGAGCACCTTTGAAGGGGAATTCAACTCGGAAGTGACGTGTGCGCATTGCAAACACACATCGCGGCAAACTGAGTCGTTCCTGCACATCTCTCTGGAGTTCCCCAGTACCACTCCAATCTTCGCCACAAGCGAGTTCTCTCTTCGTCGTCGCGCTCACATCAACTACGCCGAGCTCCCTTCCTCCTCCTCCGTTCCCCTCAACGGTCCCTCTCCTCCAACTGTCTCTCTGTACAATCTCCTCGAGACCTTTACTGCACCCGAAGATCTCGGTGGTCCAGTCTACAAGTAAGAAGGATATAGAGAAGAGAGTCATTGGGCCCACGTAACTCTCGTTCCCAATTTCTCTCTCTCTCTCTCTCCCTCTATCACTTTGTTTCTTTCTCCTCTCTCTCACTCTCTATCACTTTGTTTCTTTCTCCTCTCTCTCTCACTCTCTATCACTTTGTTTCTTTCTCCTCTCTCTCACTCTCTATCACTTTGTTTCTTTCTCCTCTCTCTCACTCTCTATCACTTTGTTTCTTTCTCCTCTCTCTCACTCTCTATCACTTTGTTTCTTTCTCCTCT